>JARYZH020002345.1:0-16477 GCA_030021035.2 Notholithocarpus densiflorus | reverse complement strand
GCTACTTCACTATGTTAATGTTATTTTAAGATTTTGAGCATCGTATTTTAGACCACCACTGATGCAGTTAAAAAGTACATTTCATATGTAATTAGTGGCTTAATTCTTTCAGAGTAATTTGGTTTCCATATACTAAACTTTGGTATTTGTTTTTCCTCCAATTCTTTCTTTCAATTCTCATGGCAGATAGTGACTAAACAAACTCGGAGTTTAACCCTAAATCTCCATTTCAAAAATGGGCATATGGGCTTGAGGAACTTTGGGGCACTTACTATCCATGCAGAGGAAACAGTTGCTTCGAGGAGTTGTGTTGAGATGATAGTCCATTGTTCCCACTTGGGTAACAAGGACCTATTCTCTAAAAGTGTATGTATTTGCAAAGCAGATACCTTAATGTTTAATGTTACTTAAGCATACATATTCTTAATTGTGTTTATTTTATAAATTTCTTCATTTATTTTAGGATCCTTTTTTAAGAATATCTAGAATCGTTGAGACTGGAGGTTCTGTTCCAATATTCAAGACTGAAGTGGTGAACAACAATTTGAATCCAATTTGGAAACCCTTATGCCTGAGTGTACAGCAGTTTGGAAGTAAGGTATGCTTGTCGATTTATAATTCTTGGTTTCCTATTAGATTATAATTATATGATGTTTTGTTATTTTGATAATTACTGAAGATTCACATGGCATATGCAATTTGACTTGCTACAGGATAACCCATTAATTATTGAGTGCTTTGATTTCAATAGCAATGGCAATCATGTGCTTATTGGGTAAGTTAAATTTATCGATGTCCATATTTGTTTTGTATTATTTTCACTTTTCACCTTTTGTTTGTTTTCAATTTTCACGATTTAGTCTCTGTTACTAAAAGATGATATTGATCTTAAAAAAATTAGTAAGCTCCAGAAATCAGTGGCAGACCTGGAAAAATTTCATAAAGAAAGAAGTGGTGCAAATCTCAACTTACCATCTTCTCATCATGGTCATGATAAGGTACTTATTCATACTTGTAATTATTATTATTATTTTTAAATAAAATATTTTTAGTCTTTGTGTTTAAATTTGGATTTCCTTTCTAATTGATCAATATAGGTTTTGAAGGGACAGCTGTTTGTGGATCAATTTTGTGAAAAGCAACAGTACAGCTTTCTGGATTACATTTCTAGTGGATCTGAGCTTAACTTTATGGTTGCTGTTGACTTTACAGGTAAATTATTTCACATTCTAGAGGAGTTATATAGTTTTATTTTATATGTGTGGATTTTTTTGGTTCTCTTTTTCCTCGGTTTAAATGTTTTGGCTGATGACTTATTTATACTTTGAATATTCAATATATTTTTTAGCCTCAAATGGAAACCCTCAGAATCCAGATTCTTTACACTACATTGATCCTTCTGGTCGGTTGAATTCTTATCAACAGGTAAGGCTGTGCATCCTCTGGTGCTCCCAAGAGGGTGGTTGCTTTTCTCTGGCACTTGTATGTTTGTATTTTTCTAAACATTAGGTGCAAGAGATCCTTGGACTGAATGGCATCTCTTCCCCCATGCAGTTTTAATCCTGTATGGGTTCTTGAGGCACAAAACAACTTGGGAATGGGAAATTGCTTTTAGAATAAGAAAACTTAGCTTTTACATTGAATTGGTCAATGCAAATGTCTGTAAATTGTTGTCTTTTATGTCTGTCATGACCTAATATGATCAAGCTGATTGTTTTACATATCAAACTTCACCTGCTGGTGCGTTTACTCCCAACTAAAGCAGAACATAAGCATTTAGGTGATTGCTTAGTGGTAATGGCTTCCTTTATGGTGCCTCATATCTATGGTTCAAAGCTCACCCTCATCCTCCCCCTCTCACTATCTACTTTTCCAAAAAAAAAAAGCCTTAATGCAGAACATGTAAGAGCTATATAATAGAGAAAAAACCATATGTGGAACATGTCTTAGAAAGTGACATTTGTATAAAGTAATTTTTGTATTTCTGAAATTTTTGTTAGGGGGTCTTCTGTTAGCATATACTTCAAAGAAATCATCATTGATTGAAGAAGTAATTGTCTACTTAATATATTAAACTTGCAGGCTATATTGGAGGTTGGGGAGGTCATTCAGTTTTATGATTCTGATAGGCGCTTTCCTGCTTGGGGCTTTGGAGGAAGAACATGTGATGGGACCACCTCGCATTGTTTTAACTTGAATGGAAGTGCAGGTGCCTTTGAGGTGAGAGGAACTGACTTTATAATGCTTTGATTTGCTTAATCTTTGAAGAATCTGGCTGTCATATTGTTTGAAAATATTTATCTTCTTTATACTGCACACAAACTTCTCTCTCTCTCCTTTTACTACTTTTAATAGATTGTTTGCTTAGGATTTCCCATTTTCTACATCACCATCATTTTCAACCAATCTCTTTTTTTTTTTTTTTTGAAAGTTCAAAAACCCCACTTACAACTAACAACACATTCAAAAATCCCAAACACTGAGTTTTGTCCTCAAAAGATTTGAGAAAGTTCAGAGGCCCTTGATGCAAATTAAATGGATTGACTTATCACCTAATACACTTAGGAACATCATATGTTTTGCATCATAACCAGAAGATTAGATATCTTAGAAAATGATTGATGGTACCATAAGATGCATCTCTCATGTGTTGTAAGTTAACAACTGTCGAGTATAATTTGATAAGATTCTGAACACTGCATTAAATTCTTTAAGTAACAAGTTTTTTTTTTGGGATGAATTATTTAATTTCTTTTATTTATCAATAGGTTGAAGGAGTTGAAGGCATCATGGCTGCTTATTCAAGTGCTCTACATAATGTTGCTCTGGCAGGACCCACTTTATTTGGCCAAGTGATCAACAAAGCTGCACAAATTGCTGGCCAGTCCATCTCATACAACAGCAACAAGTTCTTTGTTTTGCTCATTATTACGGTAAAGAGAATGTCTACTTTTTTTTTTTCCAAAGGAAATGATAGTAGACTTTATTTATTGAAATTCACGTTGTACAGTGGGAAAGAGAAAAAGGGGCATGTTCTAACCAAACAAAGGCCGACTCATTCTCTTTTGCAACATTAGCAAGACCTAGAGCAGCACAATTACATTCTAGAGGAACACTAACAAAAAAGATATAGTACGAAAGCTTTAATAAATAATGAAAATATCCTCTAAATCCAAGCAATTCTAGAGGACAGCTTAGGCTAAGAACTTTCATGGAGGGTAGTAAGGTTGAAGAGCAGCCTCAATAGTGGAAATTTGAGCTTTTGTATCACACACCTTCACAAATCTCTTTTTTGCAGTCACTGGATCATCTTTGTCAATACCAGTTTGAGTTTGGAACGTTATCAACAACATACATCTCACAATTTTCATCTTCTATATTTGTTACTTTTGATGAGGCAATCCAATTCCCATCAGCTAGTTCCAAATTTTGTAAAGTTATGGACCGACCCCAATCCACTACAAAAGTCTTATCATTATCTCTACCCGTATCACAACTCTCTTGTAAAGTTGACTTATCCAAAAATTCCCCTCTTATCTTTATCGATACACTTCTCTAAGTCAGTTACAAGGTCTGAATTCGAATTAGGTGCTTTTACTTTCAAATCAGATGAGCTGTTATCCCCATGAGCGTAGGGATCAACCTCCGAAGCCATTGTACCCTTGTCATCCTGAAAAACCTGGTGGACCATTACCTGTGCTGCTGGGACCACAGCTTCGTGTGTTTCCAGCGGGTTCAACTTAGTCATTGGCAAAACCAGTTCCAAATCGTCCCCAGAAATAATGGCATCTTTGTCTACCTCCCGATTGTTTGGCATTGTGGTTTCACATCGGGAATGAAGATTATGTCATGCAGAGCCTTGGATTTTTTGTCTCAGTGCCACTGCTTGCAGCCAATGTTTGGTTTGAATATTAAAAACACGAATTTAAAACTAAGCATTGTGGAATTTCACATCACTGGGACGTATCAGGATGTAGAAGATGTCATAGTTTTTGGAACCTTTTCAGAAGGATGAGACGTTTATTAAAAGACTAGGGGCCTTTAGCTATAATCTCCTCCATATCATTCTCCTCCTCAAAAATGGCCACAAATGTCTGACATTAGCTTTAAAAACTTCCTTATTGTAATCCTTATTGATCTGAAGTTTTGCTAGCACGTCAAATTGAGCTTGCTTCTAGGAGTAAACCACTTCCTCTGATTTAACCACCATTTCACCTCCCCCTCCTCTTGTAATAACGGATCATCTTCCACATCTCCTCCAATTCTGATTCCATCAAATAACACCAGAAGAAAACTATCCACCTGAATAAAATACCCCAGACGCAGAGAAGGACTCAAAAGAAATCAATAGAAAAGAAAAAAAGAAAAACCCATACCACAGTGACTGACCAGACCCAGAAAGGTTAGAATCTTGTAGGCAAACAACAAGCTTGAGGCTTCTACGTGCTCTAGGCTACAGAGAGACCCAGAGGGAACTAGAAGTTTTAATAACATGGTTAATAAAAGGAAAAGAAAAATTAGAGAATGTATACTTTAGTTGATTTTATTTATTATAAATTACAACTTTCATTGAAAAGGAGAGGTTTTATGTACAAAGGATGTATACACAAAGCTCTCTCGAATAAAAATGTTACTTTATTTGATTTCTCTTTCCATCAATTTTTCATTTGTTAATTAAATAAAATATGTCATCTTTCTAGGATGGAGTCCTTACAGACCTACAAGAAACAAAAGACGCTTTGGTCAAGGCATCTGATCTTCCACTATCAATTCTCATAGTAGGAGTGGGAGGTGCCGATTTTACGCAAATGGAGGTATACTCTTGTTTTCCTAATATAATGGCCTTTTAGCCGTTAGACTCTTTTGATTGTTATTTTGTACAATGAATGGTGGAAATTTAGCTTTTAGAATTTCCACTTGAATGAATGTAATATATCTTAATTTTTGGCAGGTGCTTGATGCTGACGATGGAAGACGATTAGAGAGCTCTACAGGTCGTGTAGCAACACGTGACATTGTACAATTTGTTCCAATGCGAGAAGTACATAGTGAGTACATATTGACACTTGTTTGTCTCAACAAAGCTTTTGTTATTACATCTAAAAGCATCCACTAACTATAATTGTGCATTCATAAGTTTTTCCCTGTTGGTAATATGTCCTAAAAGCATGCCAAATTTGTGGGTCAAAGTTTTAGAAGATTTGTTGTAGCCAATAAATTTTGGACCAAATGACACTTTCTCCCTCCGTATGCATGGGATGGTGGGTAAGTATGGGTTTGAATTCCCCTAGCAAAAAAGCTTTAGATGACTGCTTACTCATATCATAGAAAAGCCCAAATGGGTTTGTGCGAACTTTGAAAATGTATTAAACAAAGACGTTGCATGGATTGTCGTTGCCACTGCTGTCTTGATCCTGTCTTTGTCTATATTGTTGTTAACAGTCTAATACACTTTGCAGCCACCATTTTCCAGTACCCATTGGACATGTTATAGGCAGAAAATAGGGTCATGGTTTCAATCTAGTGTGAATGCGTACTCAGCAAGCTGATTTCTATGTATCTTACCTCTTGATGTTTTTTATCATCTATTTGAGCCTCTTATTATTTTTATCAATTGGAATTTGATGATTTCCTTATTTGTTCTATTATCTGTTTTATCAATTGGAATTGATGATTTCCTTATTTGTTCATTTCGTTGTACTTCTTGTATTTTTTTTTTATATGAGCTTCTTCATTCTGTTTTATCTAATAAATTAGTTATGGTCTATACAGGTGGGCAGATTTCTGTGGTTCAGGCTCTATTGGAAGAGCTACCTGGACAGTTTTTGACATACATGCGAGGTAGAGATATCAAGCCACGCCCTCTCCATGTAGCCCCAACGTCTGCTTGAGAACATTTTCTAGGTCCACAAGATGTACAAATATGCTGATTTTGCTCACAACAACTGAAAGTTTTAAAAGGTCTGAACCACTAATAGGTCGACTTACCTAAAAGGAGCTTGTTATTAACAATTTTTTTTTAGGCCTGAAGACTGAACCACTAATGGTTGACTTGCCTATAAAGATCTCTTTATTTCATCCTAATAGAAAAAAGTACAGTTGTTTTTTTTCTTTGAACTTTATCTTGTCTAGGGATAATTATACTTTTATTCAGCTTTTTATTTTTAAGTAAAATAAACCATTGAACAAATTTATAATAAATAATTTAGTCTTGTAAAGGTGAAAGGATCCCTTGGGCTGTCTGTAACTCGTTTCATAGAGTAGGTCTCATACAAGGATGCGAGGTCTATACTTGTGAAGTTCACATATTTGTGACTATGAGATGCCTATTTTATTTGGAGATACTTTTGATCTTGCAAGGGGCCTTAATGGGGATTTGGGTTCACTCATCCTTGAGGAAGGTGTCAATGTCATGGTGTGGGCCTTCATGTTTGTGAGAGGCCCACTATTAAGAGTTAAGTTTTAGTGTCAGAGAGCCTAAATAGGGATTTGGGTTTGGCTATTCTTATGGAAGGTGTTATTTCATTATGGAGGTACAAAAATAAAACATTAAATTGATATATAGTTGGGTTGTTGTTGGCAGAAGGGAAAGTGTGTTGTAGATAAACAAGGAAAAGAGAAAGCAGTGCGCTTGCCTGGGGGGTGGGGGAATGTGAAGACCAATCGTTTAAGTAAGAAGATTGGGTAAAAGCTTGGGATGGTGTTAGGCACCTAAGCCCACCTAATATGATGGGTTGGCCTCTACTTGTACTACTTAGTCATTGTTTAATATGGGTGTCATTGAGTTGGTTCCCTCTTAAGCATGTTTAATTAAAATTTAAAATTAAATACATACAACACGGCTTAAAGAGCTGTTATTTATAGGGTAAATGTCCTAATTTTATTTCTGAATCTTAGGTCCTACATATAAAGTTATCAAACTCAAGATCTCCTATTTTGATACCATTGATAGTTGATCATAGTTTCAGAGTAAAAGGTATTTGTTTTTCACTCCTTAAAGATGATCAAGGATGAGTAAAAAATGCATTAATTTGTCTACGAAACTACAAGATTCACTAATAAAACTTCATATGATTTCTTGGACTATATAATAGCCTTGTCTTAGCTCCGAAGCCCCATGACGAAGCTACTATGAGTCTATATATGAGTCTCAACCTTATCCATAACACACCGATACATTCTGGCAAACTTTTTGGTCCAATCCAATAAAGTCTACATCACACCCAAAAAAAAAAAGACTACATCACACGTTCAACAGTAGAACCTACATTGAACAACTTCAATATAAATTATTTATATGTTCTAGAATTGAATCATTAATAAATTAAAAGATCAGTCTTCCTTTAAGTCATCCTCCAAGTCATCAACACCATTTTCCTACAATAAAAGATCAGTTCAAAGTAATGGTCCAAATGAAAAATTAATCCAAAAACATGAGATGAAAGAAAATTAATCCCAAAACAACACAACACTACATCATAATCAAATAAACAATAACATTCTTAATTTCTTATCTACCAAATATACATGCAATTGACACCTAACTCAGAAGATCCACAAGCAAAAAAACAAATATCACTGCTTTTCAAACCAAATTCCTTAGAAGCAAAAATATGAAATTAAGAAGATTAAATTTGGGTTTTTATATCAGTGATTTAGTGATATAAGAGATTGATATAATGCTTATGTAAAAAAATATTATCATTTTGTGATTACTTATAGGAGAGATGAGCACTTTCATCACCATAGAAGAAATATAAGTTCATACATAAAATGGAAATTTATATAAGTCAGCTTTTATTTATTTATTTATTTTTTTTTTGGAGGGAATTATATAAGTCAACTAATTGGTAAATTTGAAAGGAAAAAAAAAAAAGCCAAATTGGCGTGTGTATTTGTCATTTATTTATTTTTGAAGCCAAACTTAAGACTTAAGTTAAACTCACTGTTCAAATTTAATATATAAAGCAATCCAATATCAAACAAACTCTTATTAAATTAGGTTTGATGTTCTCTTAATAAATTTTAATTAAATTAGCTATATTCTTTTATAAAAATTCTGTAATGTAATTGTGGGGTCAATGAATCTGGCTACCCCGGCCCACTTTATACTAGGCCCAAGACCCACGCCGAGGAAGAAGAAACGTCCGAGGATGAACGGAGAAAGTCCTAACTACCAAGGAGCATCGCTGAGGACAATCATGTTCTCGGCAAACCGAGATCATAGAAGGGAAGGGCAACGCGCCATCAAGGGTGGTTTCGTAGAGCGTCCCAAGAAAGAGGACAAGTACCGTGGGTCAGCCATGGGAGCCTGGGAGAGCAATTCAAGGAGAAGCTGTCACCTCCACAATAAATACCCACAACTAACGTTCTGGCCGCATTAATGAGGAAATGACCCCTAAACAGTGCCGCTTTGGTTGCTGCAACTTACAGAAGGTTTAGGACGGCGACTGATGGGACAAGCGCTCAAGTAGTGACCTGCACGATCAATAAATGGAGGGCCAAGATCAACCTAAAGAGGGTATAAAATGTAAAGAGGTCCTCTAGAGAAAGGATCGGAGATCAGAAGTAGAAAACACTGTAGCCACCTATATCATCTTTGTAACCTCTGTATTCAAGCACTGAGGAAATAATAAGAACAAGAAAGCTCCTCGGACCAACGTCCAGGACAGATTCTAACACTTAAGGCCCGTTTTCCTGCTATTCAGTTTACCCATAATCATGTTTATTCGTTATCCTCACTAAGGCCTAGCTCTTAAACCCATCTTCTACAAATTTATTGTTTAGGGCTAGTTGGGCCTGAATCCACTTTTCCAACAGTAGAAGTGCTCAAACCCAGTCCCTACAGTAATTTTTTATTTAATACTTAATAATTAAATACTTAAAAATTCTGTAATACTTAATAATTAAATATATATCATTTTTTTTTTTATAAAAAAAAAAATGATATGGTGTACAATCATGTGACAAACTATGCTCCATTTGGGTGATGGGGGAGAATGGTGTGTTTGATTCCTGGAATAAACTCAGTGTTGTACCAGTTGAAAGCACTAGTAATATCATTGGTTTTACCAAGTATGATTTACTTCTAATTCGAAAGAGGCCCCGGCTGGTCTACACCAACAGTGAATTAGAGAGGGAAGATAAGTCTGTTTTAATTGACCCCGAAACTCTACATGAGAATGAAATTAGTATTCCAGCTGATATCTATTCAGATTTAGCTACTCACATGTAGAGGCTTGCTTTACTTGATGGAGAAAATGTGGTATCTTACTAAGATGATGGTGCTATGTTGTATAAGAAGTGATATCATTACAGGTATGGATGAATTGAATCCCTTCTCTTGCTTTTCTTTGTTGCAGTAGGCTACGTAGCATTGTTAAAACCATAATTTTTTCCCCAGATTTGTATTATCCTTTCGTAGTTGGGGCTGTTTTATATTAGTATTTGATATTGTTGGTGGATGATTTTTGCATGCAGAGTTTAATTTAAGATGTGGGAGAGCTGCAAGATTGAAAAGAAAGAATGTTTTCCAGAGAGAGAAGCAGAACATGAATGCAACAAAGAGGAAGTGGACTCAAAGATGGAAGGAGGTGAGAACTTTGATCAGATAAATGGGATATCTTCTACAGAAAACATTGATGATGGTGGAAGCCCACCATCAAAGCAGCAGCAACATCAGAAGAAGAAGCCTATGCACTGCTCAGAAATTTTGGACGCCTACTCAAGAAGAAGGGTACTAGCAGCTATAAGTAGAGAAATAGACCAGTTTGGCTTAACTTCTGCCCTACTAGCAGGCAGGTATATTTGGTATTATTGCACCTAAATGTTTTTACTTCATTGTTTATGTTCCCAGAAAACAGATAGGTTAAAGAAATGAAGAGGCTTGTATTATGTTTTTAGTTTTTTCTTCTATTTCTTTTGCTTTTAATGTGATTCCTCACGTGGGACAGTATCTTGTATGTGATGGAGATTTTTTTTTACCTTTATTTTCATCGTGTTAATTGTTCTTGTCTAGATTTTGTGAAAAGAAGTGGTAATTTTGAATTTTCATCTTGATGTGTTACTGCACATTGTCTATTCTAACTGGATATGTTATAGCAAAGAGCTGCAAAATTTTATCTTGGTGTGCAGTAGTCTATTAAATGGATAGATCACATATCAGTTATCACTGTTAGTTATTGCAGAGTTTAAACATCATTAAAGCATGAAGAATTACTGTTTAGAAAGGGAACCACGCAATTTAGTGTCTTTTGCTGCATTTGAATTTCATCTGATTTGGAAAGTCTTATGAATCTAGTGAATTTTACCATTTCATGTTAGTTAATTGAAGTATACCAACTGATTTAGGAAGTGAATTTCCATGTTGCCAAGTTCTGATGTGCCATGCATAGGTTTGATCATATGGAAATAGGCTCCTCCACCTGCAACTGATTGACATTATCACCTGGTAGGGAACACCCACTTACCTTGCAAGTGCAGTATCTTAAGATCAGTACTGGCTTGAAACTACTTGGTAGCCTAGTTGCATCTAACTCAAAAAGCTAGGAAAGTTATTTATTTAACTGTTTGTTTATTTGGGTAAGTAAAAAATTTTCTGTTTTGCACATATGGGAGTGATTTTTTTAGAAATCCAAAGAGAATTTCTCTGCTAGTTGTTGAGCGTGAAACAAGCATGAGTGCTTGCTTTGTTCCCAACATATATGAGATAATCCACAAACTTTGCCTTATGTCAGCCTTTCTGTGTATTGATTGCCTAAGTATTGGAGTATCAGATGACTTATTTCATAAGTTGAATCGAAGAGTTCTGCAACATTGCTAATGTTACATTGACTTTTTTTGTTTTTGTTTTTTTGATTGAGTGTTACATGTACAGTTTGTTGTTTTTATTGTGGTCAGCCGTATTAAAACTATACTGAAAGTAAGTGTTATGTGATAGCATATATATGTGTCTAAGTGACCCCAATGCATCTTGTAGCCGTAGGTAGATGAAGCTTAGGTGGGAGACATGTTTTGTTTATGCTGACTGCTGAGCATGTTCAATTGAACAACAGTTTTTTTTAGAACGAAACACACACGCACACACAAAGGAAATGAAATGAGGTTTTAACACAAAAGCAGGTTCTGCATCTTCTGGCTAGTACACATTCTTCAATCCATACTAAAAAAGACTATGCACGTTCATATTTCTGCAATTGTTGCATCACAATTAAGTTCAACAGATGTTCTTCAAAAAATAACACCTGTTGGATTTTGGGAATGTTTTTCCTCCCAAAAAGCTTTCTAAAAGCCCTAATATGAATATCATATGACTGTATGCCTACTTGACATGTATTTTTCATTTGTTAGTGAAGTTCTCCGGTTAAAAAAAAAAATAAAAGGAAAGCCAGGTGGTTGAAAAACGTTTTGTAATATACACTAGTGCAAAAACTTTAAAACAAAAAGATTTGGAGTTAAGAATCTTGTGGTTCAATGACATTCTCTAAATTACATTTCAAACCTAAGGGTGTAACAAGTTAAACATATTGTTTTTTAATATTTGCCAATATACCAAGCAAGATTCTGTTCGGTGGGTTAAGAATCTTAACACCAACTGTTTGCCTATTTGACATGTATTTTTCGTTTGTTAGTGAAGTTTTCTGGTTCAGAAACAATAAATTAATGAGGAGGCTTGTCTTATCTTTTTAGTTTTTCCTTCTATCTCTTTTGATTTTTGAAATGTAATTCCTCGTGTGGGACAGTATCTTGTATGTGATGGATTTTTTTTTCCCTTCATTTTTATTGTTTACATTGCCCTTCTTATCTAGATTGCATGAATAGGAGTGGTAATTTGAATTTGTATTTTGATGTACTGCTGCCCATTGTTATTCTAAATGGATATGTTAGTTGTTGCAAAGAGCTGCATAATTTTATTTCGATGTGCAGTAGTCTATTAAATGGATAAATCACATATCAGTTATCACTGTTAATTGTTGCACAGTTTTAAACATTATTATAGAGAATTGCTGTTTGCAAAGGGAATCACGCAAGAATCTAGTCTTATGAATCTAGTCAACTTTGCAATTTTGTATTTGATTGAAGTATGCCAATTGATTTAGGAAGTGAATTTTTCTATGTCGCCAAGTTCTGATGTATAATGCATATTTCAATCCTTGGAAAATTGCCTCCATCTCCAACTGATTAACATTATCACAAGGTAAGGAACACCCACTTAGCTTGCACTTGCAAGTGCAATGGTAGCCTAGTTGCATGTCAGACTCAAAATGCAAGGGAAGTTATTTGTTTATTTGGGTAACTCAGGAATTTTCTGTTATCCACATATGGAAGGGATTTTTTTTTTTTTTTTTTTTGAAATTTGAAGAGAATTTCTCTGTTAGTTGACCATGAAACAAGCATGACTGCATGAGTGCTTCCTTAATTTGTTCCCATTGTATATGAGATAATCCACAAACTGTCTTGTGTCATGTATTGGAAATGCTGATTGCCTAAGTATTTGTGTATCAGATGGCTTATTTCATAAGTTGTGGTGAAATCTCAGAGTTCTGCTACATTGCTAATGCTATATATACAGATTGTTGTTATTGTGGTCAGCTGTATAAAATGTATACTCACAGTAAGTGTTATGTGTTAGCATATATAATTTTATATGCATGCATACTTGTAGGCAGTTGAAGCTTAATTTGGGAGACATATTTTATAGGTGCTGAGCCTTTTACCCAACACAATTATCATTTGTAACATGAGGCATCTCGAAGGTCAAATTTTTAACTAATGTTTAATTTTGAAATAAAGCTTTGCTTCGAACAATCCCAAATGTATTGAAATACCTGGGGGTCAAAAAGAATGGGAATTGTTTTGGAAATTCCCCTCGGGATGAGTTGACAAACTCTTACCAGTAAGTACCAAACTCTTTGATGAATAAAGAATGTTGCCATCACCAATTCATTTCAAACAGACAAGAGGCCTAAAACATATTAATACCTAGGGCTAAAAATTTTAAACAAGAAGATTTGGAGTTAAGAATTTTGTGCCTTAAAAGACACTGTCTAATTTTCTTATTGAGTGTCTTTAATTTTCTTGTAGAGAAAATTTTGAAATCACATCTCCCATTTCTCACTAGTTTTAAGGGGGGAAAAGTTTTATACTCAACATAGGATAAGGCGGAGGTGATTGGCATAGGATATTCAAAAACCTTTATTATCAAACCGACAATTTTATAGGGTGTGGATTAATGGGGATTTTTTTTTGATATATTAGTAGAGTGATCATATGGAATAAGATATTCTAATCATAACAGAGCTTCACCGCCCCCCCCCCCTCTTTTTTTTATTT
Organism: Notholithocarpus densiflorus; assembly: GCA_030021035.2. Taxonomy (NCBI): domain Eukaryota; kingdom Viridiplantae; phylum Streptophyta; class Magnoliopsida; order Fagales; family Fagaceae; genus Notholithocarpus; species Notholithocarpus densiflorus. The sequence continues at coordinate 3,145 of JARYZH020002345.1, read as the reverse complement.
TATTTTTATTTTTTTATCTAGTAATTGTAAGTTATTTGGTATAGATTATTTTTATTGATTTATTTTATTTAAAAACAAATTAGATAAAAGTACAACTGTACTTAGATAAATGGTTAGGTAAAAAGGCTCTTCATGTAAGTAATTGTAAGGGTTTATTTGGTATAGATTATTTTTGTTGATTTATTTTTGTAGCTGAATTGGCACCTCCCCATGCACAAAGTGCTTGGGGGTCTAGGGGAGAAAGGGTTCGAGCTGCGGGGTTAGCAGCATGTTGTAATTATTTTTCAAAAAAGAAGATAAGCTACATAAAAGAACAATTATACTTAAAAATTGTGAGGTAAAAAGGTGTACATTTTCTTGTAGATGATTTTTAAAAAATAATAATAATAATTTGTCTTTTTGAACTTGGTTAGAATCACCTACTAGTACTACCCGAATCCCTCCTCTCCCCTTCAACCATTACTCTTCTCTCCCATCAACCCCTAGGTTATAGACCATCTCAGTGGTCAACTCCTTTAGATGAAAGTAAACGTAGGCTTAAATATAAGATCAACAAAAAACTAATCTCCTTTATTTTACTAAAAAAATGACTTGAAGATTTACTCAACAAAAAACTAAAATCAAACATTTAAAAAAAACTAATCTCCTTTATTTTCATCTATTTTATTGACAACCAAACAATAGGAAACCAATTCAAGATGAGATCAAAGCTCCAAAAAATTCAACCAATTATATATATAACCTTCCTTTCTTTTTCAACTTCCCTTTCTCTTTGTTCACATTTTTTTTCCTTACACTAGTTAAGTACTCAAAGCATTAATAAGGAAATACAATATGTTAATGGGTGTTTGATTGTACTCATTAAAGAGGAATCGAGAATGAGAAATGTCCTCCTTCAATTCATAAAAAACTAATATATCACGTATGACATTTATTTAATTTTTAAATGGCACCATAGTTGGTAAAATATGGCACACATAAACGTCATGCGTGATAAACATGTACATTGACCAAATTAATTCAACAATTCTCTAGAACAATATAATATCTAAAGGTAATGGATTTGGAAGATTGCAAAACATTTTCAATTTCAACACTTAACTATGGGTACTTGCTTTTCATCCACAAAATTATTCATATTTTATTATGTTCTATATTACCATCTTGTTTCATAAGAGACTCATCCCCTATAGTAAAGAGTCCAAAATCCAAATACATAGGTACATACCAAATCAACAACTCCAAACCAACCAACCAATCAAACTCACCAGCAGTCTTACAAAATGACTATCAAGATGGCAATAGCTCAGACAAATTGCAATTTAAAGGGCTCAACACTTTGAATAGGAAAGAAAGAAAAAATGCTAGATAGAAAAAATATATCATATAATTGTATTCTTGACATTAAAGCCACAAAGTACAAATTCCATTAAATAAAATATCTTGAACCAAACACAGACATTTAAACATGCTTTTATTCAGAAACAGAATAACTAGTTTTAGAGTAGAATAGATTAACAAAAGACCTAAAGAAAGCATACTTAAAAGCCACTTCCTATAGGACCAAATAACCCAACAAGAACTATGTTGGGGATAATACACAAAGTATTTAGAAAGAACAAAGTGAATAAAAAAACAAACAGAAACTAGATATTTTCCAGCAACAATAAACCCATACTCAAATTTATAACAATAAACCAATTCTCAAATTTCTAACAATAAACCCATTCAAACCCATTCCTCATTTCTCAATTCTCTATAAATGAACATACAAATGAGAAAACATACCTTCAAACTTGAAAAAATCTGAACTTCCGTTGGTAGGGACAAAAGGGATTTTGAAGGTATAGGTGAAGGGATCGTTTGAAGCTGATTATGAGGAAAGAGGAGAGCGTTTGAGGGTCAGGGTGAGTTTTGTTGCATGCCAAGGGGTTGAGGGTGACTGATTTGGGCGTGAGGGTGAGTTTTGTTGCACGCCGAGGGGTTGAGGGTGACTGATTTGGGTGTTTGAGTGAGAGTGTTTGAACTTTGAGAGAGTGTTTGAGAGATTGAGAGTGTTTGAGTGAGGCGTTTAAAAGTGGCTGCATTTTAGGTTTAGAGTGTGCTAATTTCGAGTCTTATAAACTTGATTTCTACATGGCTAAATTTGGTCCACGTGGAAAATTTGTCCACGTAAGGGTATGACAAACACCAAAAATTGAGTTCTAAAAACTTGAGTTGTAACTAGATCTTGAGTTTTAAAAATTCGAGATGTTAATTTCCAATATTGTTTTGAAACCTGACAACTAACAAAATTGTTTGATATTTAAGGCCATTTGGAAAAAAAAAATTCCCAAAAAAACAAACAAAAGGCAGCTTGAACGAATTTTTTTTCCAAATAACCTTAAATATCAAACCATTTAGTTAGTTGTCACGTTTAAAAACAATGTGGAAAACTAGCATCTCGAGTGTCTAAAACTCGAGTTCCAAGATAAAACTCGAGTTTCTAAGTCTCGATTTGTAAGTTGTGGGAGTTGATGTGGAAATAAAATCCACATGGAACTCGAGTTTTTAAGACTCAAGTTCCACCATTTGATTTCCCTTCTTCTTCCTTGCGTCTGTTCGTGTTCTTCGTCGCTGATCGCTCCACCCAGCGTTCTTCTCTAGCCAGATCGCCCAGCATCGCTGGTGTTCTTCTTCGTCGCTCCACCCAGCGTTCTTCTCCAGCCAGATTGCCCACCTAACGTCTCTTCGTTCTTTCTTCAGATCTTCTGTGGGTTCTTCTCTTCGTCTTCGTCTTTAAATTTCTTCAGAATCTCAGATCTTCATGGAACTTGAGTCTTTAAGACTCGGTTTTGCTTTTTAGAACTCGAGTCTTATAGACTTAAGATCTATGTGGCTAAGTTGGTACACGACAACAGTAGAAATCGAGGCTTTCAAACATGGGCGGCGCTAGATGTATTTCAGGGAGTTCAAATGAACCCCCTAACTTTTTATTGAAAAAATATTTTATATATATATATATAATATTTTTTTTAACGGTACAATTTATCATTAAAAATATTTTTGCACACCGTGGCTTAAATCTTGCACACCCTGATCACATATCAACTTTACTATTTTTTTTTCCTCAAATCACTAACTTTATAACAAAAAATTATTATAC
>JARYZH020002344.1:0-16480 GCA_030021035.2 Notholithocarpus densiflorus | reverse complement strand
TGCTTCCCATGTCTCTTATTTATGCATCGATCATGTTTTAAGATGAAGTTGCTACCAGAGATCAAACATTTCTATCATCCCCATCCTCTCACCCTTTGCACTAAAGAATCAAGTCTTACTTGCGGGGCTTGTTATTACTAGTTTACTATGGTCTGGTATTATAACAATGCAATGGTTTTAAGATGCATATTGCTTGCGCTCTATCAGCATTGCCCAACAAAATCGATTTTGAAGAAAAAAAGATTAACCACTTTCTCCATTATCATCCTTTACAGAGCAATCTGCAGGTCGATGATGGAAAAGTAGTTAATTGCTGTGTATGTGGGAAAGGCTGCACGGGTCCTACCACTACCACCTATGTTTGTGTCAAAGCTTTCTCGTCATCCTACTGTAAGAACAATATTTACTTTCACAAATCATGCCTTGAGTTCCCGCAACAGATCTTACATCCCTTCCATTCATACCACCCTCTAACCCTGAAACTCAGCCATGGAGATAGAGCTCATGGAAATTGCAATGCCTGTCGCAAGCCACCCTATGAATTCACTCACAACCCAACTACACATAGCCATAACAATAAAATCATCCCCCATAAATACCCAAGTCCACATAGCAACATCATCGCCTACATTTGTGAGAGCCACAATTGCGATTTTCTCTTGCACGTTGAATGCAGTGTAATGTTGCCTTCGATGGCATACGAAGGTGAATGCAGTGTAATGATGCCTTCGATGACATTCGAAGGTCACAGTCACCTTCTACATTTCTGGGATGACAATATAGAGAATAGTAAACTTGAGTGCGGCGCTTGGAAATCCGATATTAGTGAATCATATGCCTTCACTTGTCTCTATTGTGATCTCAATCTCCATATTCTTTGTGGTCCCATACCATATGAAATTAAACACAAAGATCATATACATCCCCTCTTCCTTACAAATTCACCTGTTGAAGAGGAATTGGAAGATGAGACAGACGAATTCTATTGTGATGTTTGTGAGGAAGAAAGAGATCTAATGTTACCCGTTTATCATTGTGCAAAATGTCGTTTTGTTGCTGAATTCAAATGCGTCTTCTCTCAGGTAGGTACATATAAACTGATATAAAATCTTAATTGTTTATGTTAAATATTAGTATTGATACACCATGTTGTTTATGGGTTATGTGGTTCAGCCTAACGGCTTATATCCACGGAAGAAACTCTAAAGGGCTACATCAATAATATATTAGAGTGTAATACAAATCATGAGTTACAATGAATCATAACATGTATATATATAATAGACTAAACCCTAGACTAATAGACTTCTAGTACAAGTAGGGGACTTGACTTGTACACAAAATAAAATTAGGCTTAGGCTTATACTAAAGGGCTAATATATCTCTAACCATTTAGATTTGAAAGCTAGTAAAGCATTTTAATCTTGAAAAACGTTAGCCAATCCTGAAGTATGTAATATTGGTTTTTAAAAGCCATATCAATTATTTATGAAAAAATAAATAAAAAATAAAAAGCCATATCAATTAATGATATTGTACTGCATTAAATAAAACAAGGCTAACTTTTTCTTTTTCTTTTTTTCTTTTTTCTTTTAGATGGTTAAAAATACTATTTACATTATTATGATGTCCTTATAGCTCAAATCCAAGACACCCATCTAAGAGTGCGGTGGTTAAAACAGAGCAACTTGTTACACGCAATAACTGGGTTGTTATTGGTACTTCGGGAGTATACTCTCTTCATCTAATATAAAGGTAGGTCCCATCTACCATAGGGCCCATCTCTATGTGAGAGGGAGAAAATATACTCCCAGACAACGTAATAATTTTCCACAATAACTAGTCTTTTCAAATTCAACTGCTCCCAAATTCGGAAAGAGTGTGTAGATGGTGGAAATGACTTCGGTGTCTTTTTTTTTTCTTTTTTAATTATTTCTTTCGAATATTTTAACATCCAACTTAACTTAAACACTACTATAAACAAACATTATTACTCTTGAAGTTACATATATCGTCACTAAGAGCCTTGTAACTCAATTGGTTAACATTTCTTAGTGTCTCCATGATATCCAACAAATAAATTTTAGGTTGAACCTTCATTATAGACATATGTAAACTAAGGAAAAACATGGGTGAAGCTTATTAATATTCATCCAAAATTCCAAACCAAACCCACCTTAAAAGGATTATTTTAACCTCCAACTTAACTTAAACACTCCCTTCGATGATATCATGTCATACATCACTAGTACTTCTATCCAGTGGGGTCTTGATCCTCGGATCACCTCTCACGAGTTGACCGAGATTCACTATCTTTTCTTTCGGATTTCTTGCCATTCGATCTGGCCTATCTCTCATCTGCACACCATTCCTTTGGAGAGATGTGCATTTTTGTATGTGCTTGTCACTGATGCCCTTATGAGCTTTCCTCATCTTTTCATTCGTTTTTTTATTGAGGTTCATAGGAGTAGTTCTACTGCTCATGCTCTTTTCTTCCCTGTCTTTATTCACCGGATTTTGTTACATCTAGGATTAGATGAGTTTTCGGCGTCTGAGCCTATTCATATTATCGCTCCCATCAGTGCCACCTTTCTTAGGTAGAGGGCTGCTCAGATGAGAGCAAGTTCTAAACATCCTAGGGTTGAGTCTTCCGGTATTGCACCTCCTCCTCCCTCCTTTATAGGTGATACTTCTGCTGAGGCATCTGTCGATCCTGCTACTGCTGCTGCTGATGCTGTTCCCCCACCTTCTACTTCAGATGATTCAAACATTCGTCATACGTTGGAGACTGTCATGACCATTCAGGCGGCTCATGGTCAGCTTTTGGTGGACATGCTTGATTTTTTTTTTGGATGAAGACTAGGTACCTATATGAAATGATGGTATTGATTCATTTATATGAATAGCACATTAATTTTCTTTTTCATAAATTTCGATAATTACTACCATCCAAGTTTATCTAGGCTTGATTGGTGCCTGTAGTTGGTTCGATGATTTTGCACCATGACTTCCTCTAAAAAAGCATTTTACAACTTGTTCATTCTCTTAACTCAATCTTTGGTTGTTATCTAGATAATATTATCACTAAAGGGAAAGTATGGAGATACAGAGTTAAGGAGTACTCTTGGACTGCTTGGTAAGTTGATTAGCGCAAACACGGCAAAAGAGATGTGTCAAAATAAATTCGAAAAAGTCAGGCAAACATCAAGCTGTTATCAGATTTTAGGACCTTCGAGGATAGTTGTGATAGTGGAATTGAGAGAGGTTTCCAGGGCTATGAGAACAGCTGCTACTGAAGAGGATGACATTTATAAAGACAGTGAATACTCAGAAATTTTTTTGTTTTCTGATGAGGCTTACGAACAATTCATGGAGTTTCTTGATAGTGGCAAAGGGATCCTTGATATATTGGAGGATCCAGCAAAGTTTGCCAAAGTTAAAGAAGAGTTTGTAAAAGTTGGAGAATACATGGTTCCTCTGAGGTTGGCCAACATCCTTGTGCAATTGCTTTCTAGACATGGAGATGTTAGTGCCGAGTCCACGTTAAGCCCAATGTCAAAACTTTATCTCTTTATCGTTTATGCGAGTGTATGTATAGCATGACAAACACCAGGGTTGTGGATATCAGAAAAGATTTGCTTCTCAACTGGTGGACAAGCCTCAAAATGTTGCAAACCGCAAGATTCGAAATTCAGTTTGCCTTCAATCATTTGAAGAGAGTTGCACATGCTTACTTTGGTCCTCATGTTAAAAAGCGAGTGGAAAATTTTAATACAGTTCTTTCCGAGCTACATAAAGAGGTACAAAATCTGCAAAATAAAATTGAGGCACTTGAAAAGAAACGTGAGGGCATAGGATCTGCAGAATCTACGAAATCCAACTTAATTGAGGAATGCATGAGAGAGGCTACGATATTGAAGCATGCAATAGCAAGTACTGGACTAATAAGGATTTAATAGGGTGCTAAACATTTATTAGCGTGTTTGTATGTATGTATGTTTATTTCTTTTGTATTATTCTGTATTGGGTCAGCTATATGAGTTCAGTGAACTCATTGTGCTTTAGGTAAAAAGAACTGTTATTGTCATAATTTATCAAACCGGAGTTGCCTATTAATTTTCTGGTCAATAAATCCATGCAGATGTGAAGAAATTTCATCTTTATTGAAGCGTTTAGTCATGACTTCTCTTCTCATTTCTGAAATTACACTGGGCATTTATATTGGAAGAATACCATGCATATGCAAAAAATGCTCAGTAAAAACTACACCATAAGTCGCAGCTTTAGTTATACTAGTTTGTCTTTTAAAGAAATTCAATAGTACGCATAATATTACACTCATATGTCCATGCTATAGGTTAATTTCAAATTTCAAACTAAAACTAAAGCTATGTGTTGCATAACTCTGTTGTACACAAAATGCGTTCACTTTCCACGGTATGCCCAAAGATTAAAACCAAAATAGAAAGAAAAATATATATATACATTTTGCTAGTGTAACTAATTAAAGATACATACAAATTAATAATTTAACTTCTACACTCACAGGGACAAAGTCAGGGTTCCAATTGAGGGGGTTGAAGTATAAAATAAAAAATAAAAAGTTGGGTGAATCCAAATTAGCATTCATTCAATATTAACAAAATAATTGTTTCTTATTACGTTTCAATAAAATTATCTCTGTTTATTATCTCATTATATGTCGTATAGTCTTCTAATAAAAAGACTAATTATTTTTTGTTAAGTAAATAAGAAGATAAGAAAAGAAAATCCAAAGATTTACAAAAAAAAAACATATGAAGAAGGCTATATAGTAAGCCTATGAATGCCATAATATTTAATGTGTATGAACACATATTACAACCTTGGCTAAAATATAGTTCACACTTTTTAATTTAAGCACTTAATTAGGTTTAAGAATGAAGTTAGTCAATTTTGAACAATTTTAAATCTAATTAGCATTACGCCAAAAATTATCAACCTTATAAATTGTAAGGTGATCCCACTATGTTCTTCAAAATAAATAAAAAGGCGAGCAAGGAAACCCCACAGCCAGTGGCAGTGACCACTACGCCTTGACTTAGTAAACTAACAACAATTAAAAGACAAAACACTGACTTTACTAAAAAGTCTAAAACTATTGAAGGCATATCATTACAGTAAAGTGAGAGAGTGATCAAAAAAATTAATAGAGTGAAAAAAGAGAGACGAGAGAGAGAGAGAGACATAAGGACTTCGAGAGAAATGTTGGGTTTAACTTTGTTGTTGGTTGGAATACTGGGGGGCCAAAAAGAATTTTCTTGGGACAGGTGCTAAAATCTCATGTAAACATATAAATATATATATATATATATATATATATCTGGGGCTGTTGGTCCATGAATAGCTCCATCTCTGTACACTCAGATAATAAGTTATGACTTATGACCATATGATGTGTGATTTTCTTGGTCAATAAACCTACGCATGTGCGAGGAAATAGCTCTCTTTACTAAAATAATTTTGGTTACACCCAATTCTCCTTTCTCAAAATCGCTGTAGACGTACATATGTTAGAAAAATGCTTGATGTACAAAAGTTTAAAAGAACCTCCACATGAACTGTCACTTTAATTTGGGAAGCAGGTTAAAAAAAAAAAAAGCAGTACAGGATAAATTGCTCATGACATATGGATCAATCTTGAACGGAAACAAAGCTTCTTTTGTAGCATAACATCGTAGTATCCAGTAAAACTTGTGTTCATTTGGGATAGTACACTGAGGAAGGAGGGAAAAAAAGACACCCTAATAGGCCAAGAATGTATTAACCACTTGTGATGAATTAATTGATTAATTAGCCAAGTTTATTAATTAATCAAATTAACGTACAAAATGCGTGGTAGCACAAACAAATTACCAATTAACTAAAGTACAGCGGAAATTAAATTGACACAGTGATTTGTTTACAAATGGGGAAAACCTATACGGCAAAAACCCCACCGGGTGATTTTAAGGTCACCACTCCCGAGAATCTACTATTATCAAAACAAGCGGTTACAAGTAAAAGAATCTCAGTACCTTATACCAACCTACAGTTGAACCCTTATCCCAATACTCAATTGGACTTGTTCTGTAATGACAATCTCTTATTTTCAATGCACGGCTCCCAGTACGTGACTAACTAATAGATGCACGGATTCCAGTACACGACTTGATCACCAACTTGAGAAAAATGTTCGCTGCAAAGTTCTTCAGTTCATCACACGATGAAAATCACGAAACTCCTTGGTCACAAAACTCTAAGGTGTACAAACACAACAGCTTCTTCTAGAGCAAGATGAACTAGGACAAATTCTGTCTCCGGTCACAATTTGCATGAACAAACTTTACTTCACACTCACACAACACTTTGATGGCCCTTAAAATAATCCTTATATATGTTTAGGGTTGTGAGAAAAGAATGTCTAAACTTGAAAATCCAGATTGGATGAAAAACTGAGTTTCATAAACCTCGATAGATAGCCATCTATCGAGCTTGCTGTCAAACCACAAGCTTCAGCAGCTTTTTAAACCTCGATAGATGCTAGCTGTCGAGCTTTAAAATCCAGCACTTCTTCACTTATTTCTTGGACAGACTTGCATGGTTTTAACACTTAAACTTGAAACCTTATTCCTTGAAGTATTAAACACATCCTAAATCTACCCAATTACAAGTAAAGTGTATTTTGTCAAAAGATTAGGCAATTACATAAAATATTGATATATGTTCCTAACATTGAATCACATATGTTCTAATAATCTCCCTATTTGGCAATCCGTGACAAAACCACAACAAACAAATGAATATATGAGAGAAGTCATAAATCACTCAACTCATACTCACTTGTTGAATACAATAAAATCTATCCTAACACAAACTCTTGAAAAACTTTGCAAGAAGAGAGTTCATGGCAAGTAAACTTTGACAACCTATATTTCTGAAACACTTTAAACAAAACTCATCAAGACATCTTAGTGTGAAATAGAAATAATAGATTGCATACAATATATAAGAAACATGTGTATAAAGAAAGAAAAAAAACAACACATGGAGAGATAGGTGAAATGTGATAACAAGATCATCAAATATATATCAAAGATAAGTACAATGTTTGTTATCACTAAATGGTCATACAACCAATGTACAAGATATAATGGATCTAAAATAGAAAGAAAAGAAAAGATACAAAAATCCTCACTACATCCCTCATATAAACACTCCCCCTATCACAAAATCTCCTATACTAACCCTCCCCCTATGAGTATGACTACTCTCATCTCAAAACTACTCCCCATTTTTGTCACGAGTGACAAAGGACAAGTACATCAAGTAAACATCTCATCATCACTAGGCGAGCTAGCATCCTCATCCTCATCATCATCACCATCGTCAAAGTCATCGTCATCGTCCTCGTCCTCAGATGCCTCGGGAGAAGGAGAGGGAAACGCCACGAAGCCACCCAAGCGGGCCTGCCGTCTAGCAATACGGCCGACACGGGTGTTCACCTGACACAACTCATCACTGAGTGTGTCAAGGTGAGCATCCATGCGCTGCAACTGCGCCATGACCGCCTCGAATGTCACGCCACCCGCTGATGAAGAAGGTGCAGATGTGGAAGGAGCAGAAGAAGTGGGAGGAGCTGCAGTCTCTATCCGAGGCCGCTTCGGTCGAAGCTGAGCCTCACTCCGTCTGACGGTAGCCCTATCTATGGCACCCATGACCGAGAAATGAGGGGATGCGGGAAAAGCAACAGAAAAATGGCGAAAGATCCGCGTGATAGCTGAAGGAAAAATAAGCATATCACGGGTCGCCGTATCCCTATAGACATCTATAAAGGATAGAATAAAGTGAGAATGGAAGTCGATAGAGATATCCTCTAAAAGGGATAACAAAAATCGAGCACGAGGCTCTATATAGTGTTATAGTGAGACAAAGGATGAAGAATGAATGTCATCACCATGTTAAGGAATCTCGGACCTTTTGCAAAACCCGAGCAATGGGTGTTTTGATGATCACCCCAAGAAGAAGGTGTCTCACGAAAGAGAGATTAGAGTTCGTCTTTAGACACTGTCCGCAGACGCTCACAGTCAGAGTAGTCAGGATGCGCTACCCTAGGAACGTGTAGTACCTCGGAGACTATCTCCGGAGTAACTACAATGCACGTACCTTGAACGCAAGAAAAGAAATGAGGTACAGAAGTATCTATTCCGTGCATATTGGAGTAAAACTCCTGTATGATCACGAAAGGGCACGTGATCGAGATGTCACATAGTGACTCCCAACCCCTACTGTAGATGACAATGGGTAGGCCAGTGTCAGAAAAATCTAACAGAATGACTTGGCATTCCGAATGAATGCCTCATCGTGAAAAGTTCTCCGAGAAGTCCGCCTTGGCCTTCTTATCACGGAACCGTACGTGAGATGGAGTGAGGTCAGAAGGAGAAAAAGAAGATGCCCCGGAACGAAGAGGGTTCCGAGACAGAGTGGATTTGCGTTTAGGTGCCATAAAGCAGACTAACACAAGAAAGAAAGAGAGGAAGAGAGAAAGACAATCAGAAAAACACCAACAAGACAATATATCAAAATATAAAGAATTGAAGGTATGTATGCATGAAAATGCATGAACATATGACATGCAAACTTAAAAACATCATGGGCTCAGCCCAATCCAAACCTAACAACATACAATCATTGCAACAAGGTAAACACATATCTAAATGCATGAAACATTGTTATAATGCACATGTGATGCAATGCATGATGTTTTTAAAATCAAATATACAAAACCCATCCCAAAATTTTGCAAAAACCTCTTTAATTTTGAAAAACCCCAAATTTTTCAACAAACCCCAAAAGTTAGGTCACAAAAGATGAAATGCATGAAGAAATGAATGAGAAAAAGTCTTACCAGAGAAAAGAAATGATCTTGAGACCGAAGAACACTTAGGGAAGAGGTTTGGAGTGATTTAGAGGTATTTTGGGAGGTGAAGAGACAGAATGGATCGAGAGAGATCGAGAGAAAATGAAGCTGAAATCGCACTGACCATATAAATAGGAAATTCATAAACCTCGATGGATCGAGAGCTATCGAGATTTAAAAGGCGTGTTTTAGCTATCAAGCTAGCTATCGAGGATCTAACGAGAGGTGTCCACAGCAAAGATTCTCGATGGATCGAAGTAGCTATCGAGAAGCTATCAATCATCCAGAAAGTTTCTCGATGGATCGAAGGAGCTATCGAGAGCTATCGAGAATGCGATAAAAAGAAGCTGAAGGGTCTCGATAGATAGCTTATCTGTCGAAAGCTATCGAGATTGCTTGAAAACATTTTTTCAAAGAAGAGAAAAACATAGATATGAATGCAATCAAGCATGCTACTCAACCAAGGATCTAAACAACATTTTAAGCTCTCAAAATTATCTCTCAATCAAGAAAAATGTTAAGTACATAAATCCAAAACACACACACACACACACTAAACAAGTCTAACCAATTTTATGTTTCAAAAACAAGTTAAGGTAGTTTAGTGAGCATACATTTACATAAGTATTCCTTGTGATTGTCAAATCACATTGTACCTGCACATGTATCAAAAGTAGCAAAGAGTATTGCGTGTTGTGTGTGACAAACATCGTAAGATTGCATAAGTGTCTACATGTTATAACGATTTGAGATATGAGAAAATCACTTTAACTCACACACAATCATAACTGTTTGATGAGGACTATCACTTTCGAAGTATATCCTATAACTTCCACATCTCCTAGAATACACGCTTGCAATCATATATAAAGCATTTTTATTCTTTTTGCTTTTTTTTTTTATTTGCATATTTTTCTTTTAAGCAAATCATGCATAGGCATATAAGAGATAGAAAAGAAATATCCAATGATGTTAAGCTTTTGACATTCCAATTTTGCTATGCCAAAACATACAAATGTCAATTCATGATTGGCGGGCAACAGTGGTGAGATGGTTATTTATGTCTTTCTCTTAGAATTTTCTAGTCCTTCTCGTTAAAAAGAGTGATACGAGTGTTAAATACAAGAGATCACTTAACCTTACTCATCACAAACACGAGCCACACAGCTCACTTGCTTAATTGTGCATAGATATGCTCATCTGAGTTATAAAAGAAACAAAGTTTAAAAAACTTTGTTTCAACGGCCATCCAAGGTATACAAGTACCAATGTACACAAAACACTCACTGTTTTTGTATTTTTCTGATTTTTCAATTTTTTTATTTTTATATGAAAAACAAAATAAACCAAAACTAAAAAGAAAACAAACAAAAACAAGTTAAACAAAGCAATGCATAAAACTAGACTGACTTAAAACAGTAAAACATAACACATAAGTAATGCAAAAACAAAAACAAAAAGGGGAGAGAGAGAATAAGTGACAGAATCACTTGGAGCCATTTTCCTTCCACACCTTGGAAGAACCTTTCCATTTAGCAAACCCTTGATCTAGCGATGAGGGGGAATAATTGAAACCGTTCAAGTTCGAAAAAAACATAAGGGCTTTGAGAATATCTCTAAGAGGAGCAAAGAAGGATGGAAACTGATTCTAGTTTCCCGACGCGATCATGTTATTGCTCTATTGAGTGGCTAATCACTTATAGCAATTAGGTCGAGTATGTCCAGTTGCGCCACAGTGATGACAGAAATGCTGCTTTTTCTGTTTGGGCTTTTAAGTATTTCCCTTCTTAGCCCTAGGATTCTTAATCTCTTTCTTATCAAGCTTAGGGGGTGCTCCTAAGATAGATTTACCTTTGTCTATTTTCTCACTAGCTAATTCATTTTTAACATTATTGTTCTCAGTTTCAAGATTATCAGTGGGAGAAACAAAAATAGTAGTACTAGCAGAAGCAATACTGGGAGAAGAGAAATCATACCCTAAACCGGTTCGATCGGAAGCAGATTTCTGAAGACTGAGCATCTCATCGAGTTTTGCACTTAAAGTCCTTTCCAACTGGGCTCTGACTTGGAACAGTTCTACTTCAAGCTTCTTGGTCTTCTCAGTCAAGAAGTTATTCTCAAATCTCAATGCTCCAATGGTCTGATTGGCTTCATCAAACTTGGTGGAAATTTATTCTCGTTCAAGCTCCACTTCACTAAGTTTCTTGGTGGCCAACCTATACAACTTCTCATGCTTTTCTGAGACCTTGTATAACTTTGCATAGGTTATGTAGATGTCATCTTGTTTATCCATCTTTTCAAACTTAAACTCCACCAATTCCTCTTCTTCATCCACATCTTCAACAATCCCTTCAGTAGAATTTACAGTGGCAGTGAATGCATTTAGGATTCCATCATCCTCATTATCGAAATCATCTTCAGGCTCAGTGTCGTTCAACGTAGCAGCAAGTGCCCTTGCTCTTCCCAATAGTCTTGAGATACGTAGGGTACTCTTGTTTCATGTGACCGAAACACTGACACCCAAAGCATTTTGGTCCTGAGTGAACAATGTACTGACCGCCATCCCTAGCATCCTTCTTCCCTTTAGCTTGACTCTTAAACTGCGAAGAACTGGATTGCTTTCAATCCTTGTCAAATCCTTTCGCGTTGGCATTCTTCATGAACTTCTTGAATTGCCATATAATATAGGATTTCATCTTAGAATTTTTATCGTCTGAAGACTCATCAGTGTCACTGCTCTTGGCCTTCAATGCCATGCTCTTGCTCTTGCTTGATTTCTCGATCCTTGTCAAACCCAACTCATAGGTCTGCAGATTTCCAACCAACTCTGTCAAAGGAATTTTGTCAATATCATTTGATTCCTCAATCGTGGTGATCTTAGCATGAAATCTCTCGAGTAGAGATCTGAGCACCTTTCTCACAATCTTGGGTTCGGGAATGGTTTCCCCAAGATTAAAGGCTGAGTTCACTATATCCTTGAGCTTAGCATAGAACTCATCAAATGACTCATCATCCTCTATCTTAATCTCTTCAAAGCTCGTAGTAAGCTTCTGAAACTTTGAATCCTTGACAGCCTTGGTTCCTTCATAGATTGTCTGGAGAATGGTCCATGCTTCCTTAGCAGTTTCAGTAGATGATATCTTCTTGAATTCCTCATTCTTGACTGCACTAAATAGAGCATTCAATGCTCTGCTATTGAAGTTTGCCGCTTTGATCTTAGCATCATCCTAATCGGCCAGCGCTTCCATAGGCTTGGTCCAGCCTATCTCTACAACTTGCCACACATTTTCATCTAATGACTGCAAGAAAGCTCTCATGCGTACTTTCCAGTATGCATAGTTAGTGTCATCAAATAAATGAGGTATAATAAGAGATTGTCCTCTATCCATGACAAACAGGGGTCAATGGATCACACAGCAAAGATTAAAACCTAATCAGAGTGTGTCTGCTCTGATACCACTTGATAAGCCAAGAATGTATTGACCATTTGTGATGAATTAATTGATTAATTAGCCAAGTTTATTAATTAATCAAATTAACGTACAAAATGCGTGGTAGCACAAACAAATCACCAATTAATTAAAATGCAGCGGAAATTAAATTGAAACGGTGATTTGTTTACAAATGGGGAAAACCTACATGGCAAAAACCTCACCAGGTGATTTTAAGGTCACCATTCCCAAGAATCCACTATTATCAAAACAAGCGGTTACAAGTAAAGGAATCTCAGTACCTTATATCAACTTACAGTTGAACCCTTACCCCAATACCCAATTGGACTTGTTTTGTAATGACAATCTCTCATTTTCAATGCACGGCTCTCAATATGTGACTAACCAGTAGATGCACGGATCCCAGTACACGACTTGATCACCAACTTGAGAAAAATGTTGGCTGCAAAGTTCTTCAGTTCATCACACGATAAAGATCACGAAACTCCTTGGTCACAAAACCCTAAAGTATACAAACACAGCAGCTTCTTCAAGAGAAAGATGAACTATGGAAAATTCTGTCTCCAGACACAATTTGCATAAACAAACTTTACTTCACACTCGCACAATACTTTGACGGCCTTTAAAATAATTCTTATATATGTTTAGGGTTATTTGAAACTTTTTTTTTGAAAAAATCAAATATAGTAATTAATTTTTTCATAATTTACAAATAAAATATAATTTGAAATTATCATATCATTATATGGTCAATAATCTATAATCAATACACAATAGACAAACACTATAAACACTCAACAATTAACCAATAAATTTTAAACATGCAAAAAACCTCTTTAATTACTTACCCAAAAAACATCTTTTTAATTTTTTTAAAGACACCAAACCACTACCACAAAACTACATCAAAAGCATATATGCAATATATAGGTGTTGAGAGCAATTACATCAGCTTGTGCATAAATGTGTAAAATGAAAAAACTAACTACTTTTACACAATTTGAGCAAAAAATCACCCACATCAGTGGGTGTAAACTTGTGTATAAATACACAATTACTACAGTAACCGTGCATATATGCACGGTTACTGTAGCATGTGTATTTATTATTTTATTAATTTCCCGTGCGCTCCTTTTTTTCTCTCTCTTTTCCGTGCACAACGAACTCAGTGGCTTCTCCTCTCCTCATTTTCTTTTTCCTCAGATGCACACAAACACACCCACACACAAACACATCCACACAGACAAATCAACACAGAGATACACAAACAAACCCACAGAGATACAGATCGGTGCTTGACTGGAGCTCGTGGGTCTTGATCGGTGCTTGTGGAACGATCGGAGCTCGTGGGTCTTGCTTGATCGGAGCTTGATCGAGATGGGTCTTGCCTGATCGAAGCTAGGGAGATCTGACCGAGGGGGAGAGTTGATCTGCGTTGGTATAGAGATGGGTCTTACTGGAGATCGGTGCTTGTTTGAGGAGTGAAGCTGTCTATGGAGATCTGACCGGGTATAGAGATGGATGGAGATGGGTAGAGAGATGAGTACAGAGAGAGAGAAACAAATCAGAAAAAATGGGTAGAGAGAGAGAGAGAGAGAGAGAGAGAGACCCCGCGCGTGTATGTAAAGGGGTAGAGAGAAATAATAAAAAAATGGAGAAGAAATAATATTTTATTGAAATATCTTATAAAATAGATAAACTGATGTAAATGTTTTGTAAAAATAATGGTGTAAAATAGAAAAAGTAGGTTTTAAGTATAAAATAGACGAAATCTTATGCACAAGCTGATATAATTGCTCTGAGACGTGTTGCACTGTTGCCAGTGTTGTACTGTTGCGTCACTTGCGTGTATTGTTTGTTTATGCTTTTCATTAAACCAAGAGAGGAGAGGACTGCTGGACTCAGTGGACTGGACAGCTTTTTATATATAAAAAATATATATATAAATTTTGTCATTGATTAAATAGAGAAAGATGAGTCTAAAGTCACAGTGCAAGTTTACCTCTTTGTCTCTTGTTCTTTCTTTCACTCTTTCTCTTTAGTCTCTGCCTCTCTTCAAATTCTCTTCACAATTTAATCAAACAATTAGAGATTCAGATATGAGAGGGACTGAGGGAGGATACAATATTCTCATCCAAAAAAATAAAAGAGATCGGATATAAAAATTACTAGGCTTGTTCTGACAGGGGCAGGGCGGTCTGCGGTGGACTGGTGGTGGCTGGTGGCGTCAGGCGTGGTGTGCTACTGTGCTTGTCTGCCTTTGCTTCTGGTGCTTGCCGCTGCCCAACCCCTCAGTCTGTGTTCTACCTTAAGTTAGGTTTTTTTTTTTTCTTTTTTTGAGTGGCTTAGAAATTCCCTTCTTTTTCCCTTTTATTACGTGTGCCTTGCCATTGGGTGTTTTAATCGGTTTTGATTATTATTATTATTATTATTTTTGCTTGTGTTTGTTTGGAGCGTTGTTTTGGCTTAATTTTTGCTACTGCACTAATTTTTTTTTTTTTTTTAGCTTTTAAAAATATTAATAATATTGTTTAGGGGTGAAGTGTAATTTTATTGAAACAAATTGCTAAAAATAACTCCGTCCCTGGTCTTGAAGATATTTTGAGCTGAAGTTTCTATTTTTTGAGTAGTGGAGGTGCTCCCTTGGGTTTTGCCTGAATTGTTTTTCTTTATGCAAAACTTGAAGCTCATAAGTCATGGCACTTTACACAGAGAAACTTGTTATCTCATAATTTTATTAATATCTTACCACAAAGCCATAATATGAATTTACAATGTTTGAGTTTGTTATATTGGCAAACCATTGCAAGTGTCCTATTTTCACTTGTTTTTTGTTTGGGTGTGTTAGGACATATGTGATTCAATGTTAGGAATATATATCAATATTTTATGTAATTGGCTAATCTTTTGACAAAACACACTTTACTTGTAATTGGGTAAATCTAGGATATGTTTAATACTTCAAGGAACAAGGTTTCAAGTTCAAGTGTTAAAGCCATGCACTTCTGTCTAAGAAACAAGTGAAGAAGTGCTGGATTTTAAAGCTCGACAGCTAGCTCAACAGTTAACATCTATCGAGGTTTAAAAAGCTGCTGAAGCCTGTGGCTCGACAGCTAGCTCGATAGATATCTATCTATCGAGATTTATAAAACTCAGTTTTTTAGAGCTGTTTTTAATTCAATTCGTGAGTATGTGTTGAGGCCCAGTTGAGGAAAATCTCGACATCACTATTGAGGAAAATTCTCAAACAAAATTTCAAAAGGTTGATATGAGTTCGTTGCAATTACAACATGATGATCCCGGATGGCATAGGCAAATATATACTTATCATGTTAATTAACAAGATGAGATTCGACGATATTACATTAAGTTGGGTTCATGCTAACCTTGTTTTAAAAAATTTTAAAAATCTGAAAAGGGTTGAAGATTTCAAGGTTCTTGGTATGAATATGATCACTTTAAGTCGTGGCTTGAATATTCTCCTAAAGAAAATATTGTTTTTTTGTTTATACTTCTTTCCTCCTAACTCCAAGTCCTAATTTCGTCCCTGTTCAAGACTACAGTCAAATTTTTTTTTTAATAGGTAACAATATATTAACGAACAAAAAGAAGAGTAAAGACTTGCAAAGAACATGTATTATGTAAAGAAGAGAAGCAACTCTTTATATTCATCAATGGAACAATTATTGGAAAAATCCCATGCAAGAGACCAATCAGGAAAATAAAAATAAAAAACCTAATAAGCAATGTTGTCAACTGACTCACCAAACTCTCTGTATCCTCAAAACTGAAAAGTGTGACAGTTTTGTTCCCTCCACTATGTCTACAAATATATAACGAATGTTTGCCAACCTAATTCTGCCGAACAAGAAAAAGATTAACGACCTTTTTCGATAACACCCATTGAATTCCCAAAATTCAAAAACAAAACTCCATACATCATAGCAAGAGTGCAGTCCGATACATACAGCAACTGAGCACCATCCTACTAATGTGTAATCTCTCTTAATGAGATTGCCACATGTAAGGATCTTTCTCCAAGCTATTATAAATATGAAGGAAACTAAATAAACTATAAAATATTTTTTTT
>JARYZH020002343.1:0-16505 GCA_030021035.2 Notholithocarpus densiflorus | reverse complement strand
GCATTTTGGAGCAACCCAGCAATCAACACAAGTATCTGATAATACCAAGTCTCCAGACATAGCATGATAGCTGATGCAGTAGATAATTTCAAAAAGTCCCAGAGCCCAGAAAAAGCTTTCCAGCTAAGTCCAGTCCATGTGTATTTGCACCTGTCACTCACCAATATGTACACAAACTGCGCAATCACTATGATCCACCATGAAAAGCTCAACATCAATGCCGCACCCAACAATCCCCAGCCCAGTTTGTAAATCACAATCCAGCTCAATAGTAAATGCACAACTAGTGTAGCTGCAGCGATGTACGAGCTAGGTGCCACTATGCTTTGTGCTTGCAGAAACTTTTGTATGGGAAAATTAGCAGCATAGGCAAAGATTTGTGGGATAAGACCATAGACAAAAATTGCAGCCGCGGATGCAATGGAACTTGATTCACCTAAAGCAAGCAAGAGGGGCTTGGAGAAGATGTAGATCAACATAACTAAGACCCCAGTACACATGAGTAGGATCATTGATCGCTGAAGATATATGCCTAGCATTTCAAACTTGTGAGCACCATAAGCCTGCCCACATAGTGTTTCCACTGCGCTTCCCATTCCAAGCTAGCCAATCAACAGACTAGTCAGTGTCGATCACATATGACTTGTTTTTCACTTTTATCAAAATTGTATTATCTTATGAGTGTAACAAAAATTTGTACATAATGAGATGAGATTATAGTGCTTTAGTGTTGAGGTACGTACCATGAGGCCATAGGCAAATATTTGGATACCATTGTTACCAAGAGAGGCAGCAGCGAGCTCAAGATTGCCTAGATGACCACAAAAGATTTGTGTGGACATGGTAGTGACACCGTTGAGTAAGTAAACCACTACCGCAGGTGCTGCTAGGCGAAAGAGAGCTTTCATTTCAATCCATGTACCGGATTTTAGGCGGCTAAAGTTTGAAACCTCGGTGTTGGATAGGGTATCTTCTAGTTCAGAACTTACTGTCTCTGGTGTTGGTGGTTTTGATTGTAATATGGGTTCATGGAGCTCACTGTCAATGGTGTCCATGCTCTCTCTCACACACACACAAAGAAGTCTGAGTTTGTGATAGCTAGTAAAGTTACCCTTTGTTTATACTGCTTGATATACAAGATACAAAGGGGTTTCTAAACGAAGAACACTGAGTTTGTGAGAGCTAATTATATGTATAACCAGTTTGCCTATGATTATAATTGTTTAAATTAGTATATATAGTAAGGGTTTTCTAGATGAAGGACATCCACTAGAACATGGATGAGGGTTTTGAGGCCATTTGAAAAGTTGAAAGTTGGGATGAAGCTTTGAACTACACCACAAAGGGGATTAAAAAAAAACAATAAAGAAAAACAAATACTAGAGTACAAACATGTAAAGGAAAAATAATAATAATTTGAAGGGTTAAAATATGCCTAATTAATTAACAGATTTAAGTATTCAGACAACTTTTAGATAAATGCATAACACTGCAGGTTGGTATATTAAATCAATACCAAGCTATGATAAATAAAGAGTAATCGTTATGGAATGAAAATAATAGGTTCAAAACCTATTGAATTTATATATATAATAATAACAAAACCAGATGGAAATATTTGTATGTATATAATTTCACTTTTTGGGTTTATGCGATCTGCACTAAAGAATCAAATCAACCTAATAATTTTATAAGATATAAAAAATAGAATGACTATTAAGCATTACGTAATGAATTACGTAACAAATCATCAACATGATACTTTTAATTTAAATACATTTCTTTCCTCTTTAATTAGGACATCCTAAGATTTTTTTTTAACAGGAAATTTTTATGTTATTACCTTTTAGTTTTCGAAACCCAATAAGATTTTTTGAAAAGATTATGTCACAACTAAAATAAAAGTTTTTTGAGTTTTGTATAAAACTTTCGTTTCTGTAAGATATGAGAAATGATTAATAGGGAACTTTACATCTAATTTTGGAGAAGACTGATTCACGTGCAACATATAACTTGTGACCATTTCTTATACAAATATTCAAAACTAGAAGAATTATTTTACAATGAATGGAGTATAGTCAATTTAAAGGTCAATAATTGGAATTTTGGTCCAAGAAGTTTTTAGTGAGTAGTCACAGCAACAATTCCTATACAGAACAGAACAAGGGAATCCGAATCAATTTTCCTTTAACAGGGCATATATCCTTTGTTAGAACTTAGGATAAGCTAAGGCATATTGAGTTGTTCTCGATAGGACAGCACGTGAAACTTTCACACATCAAACACTAAACACCACCCTATCAAAAAAAAAAAGAAAACACTAAACACCAAATACTAAAATATTGGTGAGAGAGAGAAAGAGAGTGAGAAAAGGGGTTTAGAGCAATAAAATTTCGCACATCAAACACCAAATAACATGCTCCACGAAATATTATGTTTTTTTAAGAACATACTGCGTTTACAATAATGTTCTACTAATAGAACGGCACTGTAGCATATTTAAAAAATAATAATAATTCGCGGGCTCTCTGGCTGAATAAAGCCCAATGGTAATCTTTTTTTTGTTAAGAGGCATAATGCATTAAGATTAGAACTACGTACGTACGTATTCATGAAAGAGATTACAACAACATTTAATTTCCTACCTTTTGTCAAACTGTTTCATTGTTGGGATCCAGTCACTTACTGTGAAGATTGTGTAAATAGATGACTATTTCACAATGCTCAGATCTCTTACTCCCAATAATTAAACTAAATTATGTAGTTAAATCGAATCTATTGCATAGTTTGACTACAAAATTAACATAGTAATTTTAATTGATGACTTCGAAATATACAAAAGATTCCTTGTTAGAACTCAGAATCATTATTAAAGGCGGTGGAGTGGGTACTGTATGCGATTACTTAAGTTAAAAATGAAAACAAATTAATTAATTTTTTTTAGAAATAGTTTTTAAAACCTCATTTCTTTTCAAGTACCAATATATTTTTTACACAATAAATATTAAAATAAGTTGTGTTAAACGCAGACTAGACTATACGTGCATTTGAGAATTGATGAAGTTGCGTTTTGCGTTTTTGGCTGGATCCCACGGCACTGTTCACGATCCAGCCAAACCACCAAAAACGCAAATTTTTAGGTAAATCCTAGGTCTTATGGCACTATTCATAACTTAAAAATTATTTTGCTACAATATTTTCAACAAATAAGCGGTATCTAAACAGACTCTATATGTCCTGATGATTATTTTACTGTAGAAAAAAAAAAAAAAAAAAAAAAAACTACTACGGAAATGTAAAGTTAATATTAGTTACACAAAAAGAGTTGTGCATAAAAGATAATTTATTATAATAAGTAGGAAAAGAAAGTTTTTCTTAATTTTTTACTCATCGGTTGATATAACATATTGTTTTTGTTGCATGTCAATGAATTAATAATAAATCTACGTGAAAGTGATATTCTTTAATCAAAATTTATCATATTAATAAGTTGTGATAAAATAAATAAGATTATCTCTAACATTGCACTAGTTTTAAACTTTTAAATGAAATTACCTTTTTAAACTCTAGATCTTGCTCATGTGAGAGGGGACAGAGTCCACCAGAGGGACCTAAATTGTGTTAAAATTTTCCTGACATGTTATTGTTAAGCTGTACATAGTGTCAGACTATACAGAAATTTACATTTTAAATTTTTTTTTTTTTTTTTTGATAAGATACATTTTAAAATTAATCCAATGCATGTTGACGTAGTATTTGACATTTGAAGTATGTATAAAAAACTAGAAATTTGGTGTATGTATAAAAATTAGAAAATGCTAAAGTTAGTATCAATTTTAAGTACATAGCAAAAACTGAAAAAAGAGTAGTACTATCAATTTTAGTGTTGGATGATACAAACACTTCAGCAAGAAAGATATCCAAATAGCCAATAGTCAATAGCCTTATAGTCAAGCATGCAGCATGCTGGAATGATCTAATCAGTGACGCTGGAACAGTTCTGGCTTAGAACTTTGATGCCTGACAAACAATTTGATTTGAATTTTAGGTGAAACATCCCACATAACTTAATACACCAATCACAATTATCACATTAACAACTTTGAAAAGGTTGTGATATTTATGAAATTTATTGTGGCCTAATAGATATTGTTCTCCCTCAACCCATAGATATTGTTCTCCCTTAACCCATTCCTTAACGGTTGCAACGGTTGTAGTTTTTCGAAGACCATAACTTTTATGCCACAACTTTTATCACATCTCTTATGTGATTAAATGTATACGATTGTCTATCACTTTCATATGATCCCACCACTTGTTCTTCATTACTCAAAACCACGACAGAGTTGTGACACGAGTTGTGTCCAGACTTTCTGTGATGGTTGTATGGAAGCCCATGCTTGGCCCATTCAATACAATCTCTATGGAAACTTTTTCCTCTTTTGAAAATTAATTTCATCATAAAGAAGATACAGCTTAAGCACTTAAGCATTTCAGGTTCAAGTAATTCTAGAAGATAACAAAACATTTTAAATGTGAAAGAGATATATAGAACAGCATTATTAAAAGCACTAGCAAGAAAGGCATTGGTCATATAAGGTGGACACTAGATTAGAAAAAAGTACTTACAAGTTGCAAAAGAGCTTTTTCCTACTAAAACCTAAATTTACATGGCAATCTCAATATTGGTAATTACAATATCACTTTCCTCATTTTCCTAATTTCCTTTACAAAAATTTTATTACACCAGCAAACAAGAATCAAGAATCAAAAGGATCAGAAACACAATCCTAAATTACCCAAAATCAAGATTCTCTGCCCAATAAACAATTGTCTTCAATTGACAGGGCTCAGATCAGATCAAGAGAAACCTTCTTGGAAATAACTTCATCTAGTTATCCTTTTCTCTTTGAAGACTCTGACAAGGTGCAATGTGCAAGAAAAAGCTTCTTAAGATTACAATAGCATTAGAGGGACCATTAAGGAAGCAATGAGCAGAAAATGCATGACATCATCATTATAAAGTCCTGCAAAGCAAGTTAGCATGAAGTTAAGGAGGGTTAGTGACCAAAAAGAGAATTAATTGTGTTCCACAATTCAAAGCAACAAAGTATGTTTAGCTTTGGAGGCAAAAAGTTTGGTTTTCAACTATGAAGAGTTTCCTCCAAGTTTTTAGCTAAATAAGTTCTTTGTGTTTGTAAGGATAGAGAAAGTGGGTGACCGGAATTCTCTGTCTCTATCTTGGTTTAGCTCCCCTTTAAGGGAAAATGGTGCCCATTAAACTTTGGAATAAAACGATTTCACAACACTGTCCATTCCATTCTTCTACATGTTCTTTTCATGAAGTAGACGGGAATTGATACTTCATAACCCACTTGATAGGACCAAATTAGCATACATGCTTAACTTTTTTGTTTGACAACTACCTCAATTAAGACAGCTCCCATTCTTGAAGATATACAATGAATGGCGTCTGGGCTCCACTCACGTGATGGTGGACCCCATCCATGGTTCCCATGTAGGGACGCCATCACCATGCAAGTGACAGGCAGACTCCACCAGCTGTACCTATTAAATTTCTACCATCCTTGTAAGTTAAAAAACCATGAACCTAGGCATCTATTCCAGGTTAGTCACATCTTAGCTGAAATTCCAATAAGTCAGGTTGATAAATATAACAGAAACAAAATAAGCCTTTAGCAAAAATCAATTTAATTTTCAGAAGGAACAAGTAACAGATTTAAAAGACTCGGTACTCCATATAAATGAATAAAATATAATAGCCAGGACATACTTTTATTGCATGAAGAAGCTTGCACTTGAGATGTAGTGGGCCATGGAGCTGCAATGTTGTCGTTTAAATCACAAAGGAAGCTTATTCCTGAAGTCGGGTCTAATGTTGCATCAGAAGGCAAGCTAGGCAAAAGACATCCAGCCTCTGCTTCAGCAAAAAGGAGAAAGAAATGCAAGCTAATTACAAGATTGAATTCAGAAAGTAATAACATTTAATCCATTCACTCACACAAATCTAGATTAGAAACTAAAGGTTCTATTTGCAAGCCTTTTGCAGAAAAAAGGTCATAATAAAGAATGAAAGGAAATAAGCTAGAAGGAAATGAATAATTTCTGCACCATACTAAATGATTCTTTGTCTTTAGTTTATTATTCCACAATGTATATGAATTATGCACATTACCTTGAGTTCCAACTGAGACATTGAATTGTTTTTCCATAGCGTTTCGAGATGGAAAAATGAAAAAAGAATCATGTATCAGAATCAGCTTAAAGTCAATGTGACAGAGAACATATCTAGTTTAATTATGAAAAGGGAACCCAGAAAAAACATGAACCTTGAAGGGAGAAATCCTTGAGGCTTATATGACAGAGGCTATATACATCTTTTGTAATATTTGACTTCCTTAACTTTGTTCCCAATGATGCAGCACAATCCAAAGCTTGCAAGTTGGTTATAAAACTCTGCTTTTGCAAGTGGGAGACATAGCTTCCCATGGCTCTACAGCATGCCGTCTGGTTACTTATCCCATGCCCACAGCCCTTTGCGACATGCTTCATGTCAGGGAAATTCAGGGGGCAAACTGATGCACAATCACAAGAGAAGAAATATGAGATTGATGAGGCCACCTGAAGGGATTGGCATACGAATAAAAAATCAAACATGTATAAGAAACAGAGCAAACAAGAATTACCACACAAAAAAATGTGGAATTAATAAATTTCCATGATAAAAGGATTGAGGAAGTCACAAGGACAGATAGAAGAGACCATCTAGGAGCTATCAATGTTGTCTATAAGTTTACAGTCCAGTACATGAATAAGGAAATGAACCCAAAGTTGGATTTTGCACTAACAAAAGAATCTTCTAAAGAAATGGACGCATAGTGACTTTCAAAAGTATGTTATACTCCACGTACTCCCACATGTAATCATATGCTTCTCTAACACAAGTACTCAATTCTTTTGTGGATACTTTTAAGTGTCAGAAGGTGTCTTAGACAAAAACCTAGACATAATCAGGAGAGGTTATTCTACATCCATGTTTTACCCCAAACTCACCTTTATTAACATTGCAATTTGATAGTACTCTGAGAACATGCTTCGCAAGAGGAGGATCAAGTTTACTTGCCAGCCATCTGTGGACGATACTTCTACAATCATTTATAGTAGTTGAGTGCTCAGGTAAAACATGGGGCCCATCAATGCTCAATAGCTCAGAAGCTTTCAATGCAATCCTCGTAGCAGCTTCTAATATTGCACCCTGACAAATTTGGTTACAGCATTCTTTCACAGAATCAATCTCAGCACAAGCTGCCAGAAGCTTAGAAGTATCTACAGTGTTCTCAAACTCATTAACATCAATGACTGGGCAAGAGTTTTGAGTGAGAATTGAGGCATGAGTTGAACATATCTGTGTTACATTAAAATTAGCACCCTGACCAACCAAAATCTGCTCAATGTCTGAGAGGCAAAATTTGGCAAGGGTCCCATTTAAAGCAAGGACATTGGTTTCTTTACTCGATTGACCGATGATAATTGCAAGAGTGGCTTCCAACTGCGGACAACAAATGACATTAGCCAGAAACGGTGCAAAAGCAGACCAGCAATCTATTGATGTTATACTCAGCAAGCTTTTAGCAGCAGTGAAGTTTAACATACAGAGTCCTGCATTAGAAGAGAGAGAGAGAGAGAGAGAGAGAGAGAGAGAGAGAGAAAGACCACAAAGCACAACATGTGATCAAACTTCTTAATCCATATAACTTTAAGAATGCAATGTAAATAAAGATTTTACTATAATTTTTAAGAAGTATATTTAAATAGACCTGATAATTTTGGAGTGGTAGTATTTGTGAAGGGTATCAATGGTGAAGGTGCAAGCATAGGAATAAACGGCTGAGGAGACCCACTAGGAGAGATCTCAGGCAAAAAAGCATCCCTTCTTTTATCCATCAAAACAGGACCCGTAAGATGATCTAACTGGCTGCAGCAAGATTCATGAAAACCTGTACCAAAAGCATAAGGAAAATGAGGATATCAGAAAAACTTTCATTTATGTTTTACACAATAAACGTTTTAAAGCTTAGAAATACTATAGGCATGCATGCAAAGAGATGTCAGAAAATATACTTGAGAAAAGGTGTTATGTAAACTAACATATCAGTGGAATACTAGAACCTTTTGAGAATGGATAACATCTTGCTAATTCAAAGAAATTAAAATGTAACAATTGAAGCGTCCATTCACCAAATCAGTTTTTTTTTTTTTTTTTTTTTTTTTTGAAGGAATGGGAAGCTTTTTTTTTTTTATAAGTAATGGAAATGGGAAGCTTAAATTTAAAATCATAAGAATACCTCATAAGAATCTGTAGAGGCAATTCAGTAATTCTATAGAATAAAACAAGAAGAAAACTAAGGACTAGTCAAGCAGTAATTAAGGCTCCTTACAATAGCTTCCATAGCAAAGATTTACCTAGTAAACACTTGATGTAAGACTTAACTCATGCCTACACAACACTAATGTCCTAACATCCTTGTCGAGATAAGGCGATAAAGCACTAGCAATATTTGAGGCTATAACCTAACAGGACTAGTCAAGTTACATTTAGGGCTCCTCATTATCACTTAGATTTACTTAGTAAACACCTGATGTGGGACTCAACTCATGCCCTTGCAAGACAAACTCTTCTAATCTAATCAAATATCCAAACTATTGAAGTATCACACTAACCTTCAACACAAAATTTGACAATAAATTGAGTCATCAATCGGAGGCTCTACCTTCTATTAAACAAAAAAAATTGTAGTGATATACTGGGTTTGTTGCTCATCGACCCATTAATTTATTTATTTTCTAAGTAGATGCCATGAGGGTCTCTGTAGCAATTACAAATTTTTCTAGCCATAGGTTTATAAGCTTATTGGAGATTATTTTTTAACTCACTTTGTTGGAAGAGTAATTATATAATATTGCGGGTGTTCAAATGATGTCGTATTTCCTTCTCACACGACATGACTGTACCAAACAGTTAAAAAAAAATTTTCTTTGTGTACTTGTTGAAATAATATATATATTCGTAATTTTTTTTATACATGTGTTATCGTTATAAAATATCAATACCATAATACATTCTTAGAAAATTAATACAGCATATATAGAGACTATGGTAAACAATATAATATATATAATATTCTTAAATCTTTTTTCAAAGTAATGGGAAAAATATATTATGATACAATCTTTAAATTTGAATATGACGTTTTATGACAATGTTACACTACAAGAAATTTTGCTATTTTTAACGGTTGAAAACGTCGAAAAAGTACTAGAAACCGTAAAAAAATGTATTTTCGACAGTTTAAGTGACCGTTGAGAACCGCCACTTAAAACTATGTCGAAACTTTTTTTCTACACCCTATGTGACCGTCAAAAAATGTGATTCACATTTATCAACAATTATTAAACGTCGAAATATTATTGAAAACTGTTGAAATATATATTGTTTTGAGATAAATTTCAACGGTTTGAAACCGTTGAAATAAGTATTTAAAAAAAAAAAAAAAAAAAAAACTAAAGCAATACCCTTTGCTATGAGTGTCATTCCAGTGTCAGGAGGCCCATATAGCAAAATTCCCTTAGAAGGCTTCACTTCAATATTTTCAAAAAGCTGTGGCAATTCCACCAACTCACAAATCTGACCAAGTTGCTTCCTAACACCACCAATATCATCATAATTTGAGATATTAGAGATATTAGATTTATGTATATTGGCCTAAAAGGCAGAATTATTTTATTCAGCCAATATATCTCTAATCCTAGATTATAATTCCTATATATACCTTATTTAGGATTCATTGTAACATATGAATTGAGATTATAACTCTTAATTTTTCGATTCTCTCCTAATGGCATTTTTTTTTATGTTGCGGGTGGTGGTTGGGATTCTCTTCTTTTGTGATTTTAGTTGTATATAAAAATTGGACTGTGGATGTTGTGGCTCACATATTTGGAAAGGTTTAATGTAGCTGGGTTGTTAATTAGAGCCCATTTTAAGTTAGTTGTACACAATAAACGCTATTTCCTTTTTTGGATGGACATTTGCCTTAATGACTGGCCTCTTTGTCCTTCAAATTCTCAGCTCGAATAAATGACTAATAATGAGGCAAATTGAAATTCAAGAACAAAAAATTAGAAATTGAAATTCAATGCAGTGTTAATAATACGACTAAGCCAGTGGCACCAAATTTGGTGTGGATCCTCATGAAGCATCATGTTAGGCTTATTGAAAATTGAAAATTGAACACTTTGATGGTTATTGGTTGGAAAAGATCCCATTTTCCATTCACGCAAAGGCTTGTAACTTGATGCGAAAAGAGTGTATTAATCCGTCAAAAGAGGTTCCTTCTTGTCTTCTCACTTATCCAAACGCAACTTTGCTTTTTCAACCTGAAAATTTTTAGAGTTCAATATACAAATGATCACCAATTTGGAAAATCACCTACTTGTCAAAAATACAAATAATTAATCAGCATCGCAATAAATGTTTTCTTGCTAATTTAAATAATTCAATAACTACAACAGTAGAGAGCGAATTTGCAAATGTCTATATTAGAATATTAAAAAGTGTCAACTGAATTGCAAAGCCTTAGATTTTTGACCAAGATTTGAGCAACTAACAAACTAGTCAAAATAAGAATGTTAGTTGAGTCTTTATCTTTCATTATATATTTATTTGAAGCTATCATCATTATTATTCCACTAAGCAAATAATTGCTTTTTTTTCCCCTTTGATTGATAAGTAAATCATTGTTAGTCCTTGTCATTATGAGTCCGCCGAAATTTGGACTGGTATTAGAATTACTTGTCATTATCACTTGTAGACTTGTAGTAAAACCCAAGTTGTTTTTGTTATTATAAAAAAGAAAAGAGTTAAAAGTTAATATTGTATATGTTAATGTGATTATTACTAAATTTGGTTGTTGAATTTACCTCTTTAGTCCAATCTGTCCGAAATGTGAACCAAATTAAAATGAGAGTCTGTATAAAAGTGCCTCCTATCATCCCAGACCAAATGCCCTACACCAAAAACATAATTGAGAAAATAAAGGAACTGTTAACTCAAAAATAAAGGTAACAGTAAGAGTAAATAATTGGTCATACCTTAGCTCCGAGGTCGAATTTAAAGCCAAGTACTGCACCCAATGGGATACCAATAATGTAGTAACACCCCACGTTAACGTACGCAACAAATGCTTGCCATCCACAGCCGACAGCCACTCCTTGAAAAATATGAAAAATGCTTTTTACATTTCTATTTTCTACATTTTTTTTAGTTTATCAAATAGTTGCTGACATACCCAATTTGTGTGGATATATAATAATATAAATTAATTATATAACATTTTAACGGTAAGTCGTAAGATTATTTAAATGTTAGGGATATTACAAATTTACTATATAAGTTTTACAAGTTAATGTGTCACTAATCACAACAACAGCAACAACAACAAAAAAAAAAAAAAAAACAATTCAAACAATTATTTAATATGTTAGAATGGCACTAATTGCCTCCATTATATCATATATATGTCTTTAAAAAATTCCTGACATCTATATGTTATGCACATTTGACATGCAAAGTATGTAGCAATATACATTTTAAATGCACGCTATTATCTCAATTTCTTAATGAGTCTTATAACTCAACTAATATTTTTTAATGTTTCTTTCGAAAATGTTCACAATTCAAAACTTTAAGGCCCTCCTCCCCAATTATCAAATTATAAAATTTCAAAAAAAAAAAAAAAAAAATCTTTTATCTTACACAAAACATTCCGTGTGGCATGCACTCCTATAGTCCTATGTTCTGCATATCCATCCAGCTCAGGTGCAGCTCGTTTACCTTCCCTCTTTACATGAATTATTTATTTCACAACATTTGGAGCCACTTATTTCTTTTAGCCTCATCAATGATGCCTCCTTGCTTATCAATAAAGTTTTGTTTAATGATTGTTTAGCATTACTCTTAGGAATAATATTAGTAATAATAACCATCTTTAATTAGAACATAATTTCCAGCAATGTGAGAGAGATGTTCAACAACTAGTCCATCACTACCATTAAAAGACTTGACTGTTAGATTTCTTCATTATCTGTGTTAGTTAAATGAGTATTTTTGTCTGTTTACCTGTAAAGTGTAGATCACTCAGTAGAGAAAAGGACAGACAATAGAGTACAAGAACATGTTCATCGAATAACAAAGATAGCATACTTCTTTTCGAGAATTTGTACAGCTTATTGGTCAGTGCAAGTTTCGGTTGCAAAAAGCCAAATTTTTTCATGGCTAATATTATTATGAAGATATAGACTGGGTGCATTGCATCCTAGAATCATTTCTAAAGCTAAATGATTCTTAATAACCTGAGAAAGCTGTCATGCATGCAGTCTTTACATTATCAATCTCATCGGAATTTGTTTTGGATGAGTTTATATATATTTATAAACTTGTTTTATTTATGTTCAACTTTTAAAAAAAAAAAACATAATAAACTGATAAAAATATGCTCATGCATGCAAGCAAACACCTAATCTCTTATTTTAGTCACTTAGTCAAATTTTTTAAGATAAAAGTAAGATTTGTCTGCTCGTGGTGATCCAATTAAATGAATTGAAAACATCACTGTCTTACCTAGCAAAAACGAACTTGAAGTATTGAACTCTAATTTTTTTTTCCCAACGGGAGAATATTTTATTTCTTTGAAAACTACACTTAATTAATTTTGTCTTGGAGTACTCAAAAGCTAGCTCTAACTTGGTTATTTAATTCCTAATAGCAGTGACAAAGTGACTATATCAGATTGGAAAAGTCAAGACAAGATCGTACATACATAACCTTGGTTGGTCTATTGAGTTTTGGTTTTTTTTTTTTGAAATAGGGTTTTAGGTCTTTTTCAATGAAAGTATTTTTGTGTATATGTGGAACAAAGGAACTACACTCACTCAAAAGTCACTATATAGATCATAAAACTGTTTCAATTATTAGGGTTTTCAATTAGGCATGACCTGCATGGTGACTCACAAAAGTCAAGTGTTACTGCATGTGTTACGTACACATTTGATTAAAGGGTGCTCAGTTTAATTTTGTGCTTACCCTATATATCTTGATAGACCACATGTAGAAATATCAAAAATTGTCACGCATGTGCATTTTTCAACTGCAATGATTTAGCAAAGTGATAGCTAGAAAAATATTCTGTTTTCTTTATGGTATATCGTACTATTGGCACTGCTAGCTAGGTTGTCACACTTTAATGTGCTCTCTAGCTAGATAATAACAAGTACAAGAAAATAATTACCTAAAAAAATAGAGAATCACATCATTACCAAACACAAGAAAGTCAAGAATTAATGGTAAAGTACTAGTTACAAGCAATTTATTATTGGAGAAACCAAAATTCTTACCAGACAAAACGGGTTGGATTCCATTGAGTATGATAGATATGGCAAGGAAGGGAGAGAGTTCTGAGACAGCATCAGCCACAGTTGAACCACTCGTAAATACATAGCTAATGACATGCCTCAAGACAAGAACAAGGATGGCGCAGATCACCGCGATGACGGAAGAACTTAGTGTTACTATCACCACAGAAAATGCTGCAGATTTTGGATGTCCAGCTCCTAGCTCATTGCTCACCCTTACACTAGTATATTGTTTATATATTTTGCAGTAAACGTACAGTTAGATATCAATTTTTCATTAATTTTGTTAGTTGTTACTATATATGCAATAATATTTGTCACAAAAAACACATCTAAATTAATAAGAACCACATAAATACTAACCTTGCAGCGGCATTGAAACCCACTGATATCATGAAGAACCATCCTGATACGATCATGCTGCAACCACAAAATCATGCTACTCATTAGTACCTATCATATTCTTCTTCTTTCTTCTTTTCTTTTTTATTTATTTTTTTATTTTTATTGACCTCACAGTAAAACTTCTTTTGTGGAAAGTGAGTATTTGTTACTAGGGCTGTACACGAGTTGGGACGGGTCGGTTTTCGACCCAACCTGGACTCGACCCACCGACGTTGAGTGGAGGGCGAAGTAACCCAAAACCAACCGCCAAAAAAATCGGTCGGTTTGGTTTCGGGTGATGGTTAGCGTCGGTCGGGCTGGGTCAGTTGCCAAAATTAAAAAAGGCATCGAAATCTGGAAAATAAAAAAAATAAAAAAAAAGTTGCCGGAATTTGGAATTTTCGCCAGAAACTAGAAAATCTCACCGGAAACTGGAAAATATCACTGGAAACTGGAAAGTCTCGCCGGAAACTAGATTTTTTTTTTCCTGAAATCTGCATTTTTTTTGCTAGAAATTGCTGGAATTTGGCCGGATCTGGCTAAATCCCACTAGATCTAGCCGGATTTTTTTGTAGCTCCGGTCGGGTTCAGGTTGCTCAGGTTTTGGAGATGCAAACCCGCCACTCGACTCACCGGTGTCGGTTTTTGAGAATGAAAACCTGCCGCCGACTGACTGGACCTTCGGTTCGGGTCGGCGTCGAGCGGTTTGGCCAGGTTGTCGGGCTCCAGTCGGGTTTGGACAGCCCAATTTGTTACAGTCAAAACTCAAAAGCCTGCATGTTTTAGGTTTCCACTATCCCATTCAATTTTCACGTTAGCCTTTACACCATCTTTTTCACCTTTCTTGTAAAGTATATACTTTTTTGATAATCTAAACCAT
Organism: Notholithocarpus densiflorus; assembly: GCA_030021035.2. NCBI lineage: Eukaryota > Viridiplantae > Streptophyta > Magnoliopsida > Fagales > Fagaceae > Notholithocarpus > Notholithocarpus densiflorus. The sequence goes on along the minus strand of JARYZH020002343.1, from coordinate 1,750 downwards.
AAGTATATACATTATAATATATATGTCAAATTTGATAGAGTAAGGTGATAAGTAGTCATTAGTGTACAATAAAAGTGGGAAAATACTAAAAAACTATAAGTTTTACCATATAGAACTTATAAATTGATGTGGTAATGAATATAATTAGTGAATTTCAATTACCTCATAATTGAATTCTGAATTGTTTTCTTTAATTGATGACACATTATTTTGTAAAACCAATGTAGCAAAACTTGTAGTACCTATTATACTACTCATAAAAGTGAGGTCAATTATGATCCCGTTTAAAATTGATACTATATAATCACAATCTACCACCTCAAATATTGTGAAAAAAGTTGGTGAAATTTGTTGTATTCATAGTATTGTTGGTGATAAATAGTGAATATTGAAGAAACATTACTTTCATATGTACGAATCACTAAAACTACTTTGATTATGTATTAATCATAATAGACCACTTAATAGATGTGAAAAAAAAAATCATTAATTATACATAGAAATAAAAACCTAACAGACCAATCAGTCACTACTTTCTTTTTGTGTTCCTAATTATGTTCACATTAATTTATATATATATATATATGTATATATATATAAAAGATATAAAATCATTTGTCTTAATCGTAGTGATTCCTTTTAGAACAAAGTTTTTCTCTAAACTAGTTTGGAGAAAAAATTTTCAAACTTCTCATATATTTCTTTTTTGGATGTAAATTTTGAAAATCTAACCGTTGAATTTTATGTTCCTTATGTTCTTAACATGCACATTAAATTTCATTCAAATCGGATATTATTTACTATTTGATCAATTAACTTATTTTTTATATACAACTTTAGATTACAAAAACTTGAAATTATAACATTTATTTGATGACATAGAAATTGATCTTTGATTTTCTTGAAATTTTGTAAGCATTAAGGATGTAATAAGAACATGCAATTTAACGGTTAGATTTTCAAAATTCACACTCAATATAAATAAATATGATGAGTTTGTAAGGTTTCTCTCCAAACTAGTTTGGAGAGAAACTTTGTTCTTCCTTTTATACTTCATCAGTGAAATTTGGTTGTTTTTTTTAAGGAAAAGACAAAAATGACTGTGATAGGTTACAAGACAAAAGTGAAACACTAGCTGCTTTCTATATTCACGTAAATAAGTCAGCCAAAAAAAAAAAAAGAATGAAAGAAGGAATGGTAGCCGAATAAATAGAAATTAGAAAGTTCTTAGTTGACTGTTTGTTGTATGGGTAGCTAGCGGATTTATTTGACCCTCAACCAACAACCTCTTTTTCTCTATTATTACACTCGACATGATCTTCCACCCTTTCTTTTGTTCTCTATATCCGAAAAATCCAAAGAGACCAAAATTGGTAGTCCGAACCAAAATGAAAAAAATCCATGATAAAACCTTTTTATTGTGTCACAGCTTTATCATGTGACGGCTATGAGTGGTTTATGTAAAAGGAGTAGATAGTTATCCATAATCTATCCTATAAGATAATAATAAAAATGAGTGTGGTTATTGGGATAGAATTACTCCCAAAATCCAAGACACACTCAATTGAATATTTTTGCTAAACTCTAAACTATGGGCATATTCTAAGTTCCCCTCAACACTCCCACCAAACACATAAGTGGGGTCAAGAAGAAAAGAGTAGGGCTTTTCTTACCAAACGGAGAGAGCGTCCAAAGCAATCTCGGCATTTTGGAGCAACCCAGCAATCAACACAAGTATCTGATAATACCA
>JARYZH020002342.1:0-16515 GCA_030021035.2 Notholithocarpus densiflorus | reverse complement strand
ATGTTTGCAAAACAGAGGTGTATAAGTTATAAATAACCGCAAGAGCAAGAGAAAGAGAGAAGAAGGTATCTAACCTAGCTAGTCCAAAAAGATCAAGCTTGTTTTCACTGCTACATTAATTACATAAATGAAAAATTGCCACACAGACCATTGAGCACCTTTAGTAAATGAAATGAGACTCTGCTTTACGATTCGGCCCCAAACAAATAGATGGATTGTTTACAAAGAAAAGAACCTGTTTCTTTATCTGATCTTCAAAGTTGAAAGACTTGTGCGAGAGGTTGGAGATCATAGCATCCACTGTAAGCCCCACCCATATTTGCTTGTTCACATCCTTCCAAACTAACTTTTCAAAGAAGAGTACAAGTGTGTTGCATGCCTGCAATGCAAATCATGCAAAAGTAAAATAAAACAGCTACACTCATCCTAAAAAGGTCTTCCTCTCATCTAGAAAACAAATAAAGAATGCCTATCTTTCAAGATAAAGCTAAAGAGTTTCACGCAGAACGAAAAGCAATAAGCTAGACATAGTTCTAGCTTAACGAAGCTTCGACGAATCAAGGAAAAATAAATCTAGAACCCATTAGAAATTTGAGACATTCTCAGAAAACCTGTCTAAAAAAATACATATTTTTAAGAGCCTTTTAGAATTTTTTACCGTTTTCTTTGAAAATAAAAAGTTACAAAAATATACTGAAATTTCTTACAACATCATAAAAGATCAAATTACCCAAACAAAATAACTAAATTTAAGTTTGAAAATAATCAATAACAGACAAAAAATATTTAATTACATGCCCCTCCCTCTTGACATCTAAATATCCAGCTTCTCAAGAAAATTATGCAAGGTGAAAACTCCCTTAGTGTATAAAACACTTGTGAATGTTTAGACCTCCAAATACAAATTTTCCAATACAAGCTTATATTCAAATAATATATATGCGGGATATGAAATATAAGTAATACCCAAATTAGCAAACTACTCTAAGCTATTAATTAATCACAACCAGCAGAAATTAAAAGCTAAGAGTAAGGGAAATGGAGATGCTAACATAAGATAACACCGGCACGTGTTATCGAAGAGAAAACCGAAGAACTTGGCAAAAAACATCTCCGCCGCCCTCAAAGCGGTAAATGATCCACTAGAAAATCAGTTGGGATACATGAATAGCAATAGACCCTCCAAGCCTAATCTATCCAATGCGCCTAATCTATCCAATGCACCTAAACCCTCCAAGCTTCTTGCTCCAACAAGGTTACACCGAACCGTGTCTTCTCTAGCTTTCCGGATCCCGTAATTAGCCCATCGCATCAACCAATATGAATTGGTTCTCTCTTGAACTACTTCCCAAACACCAAGAACCTTCTCACTACTCTAAATTTGGTGAGGTAAGGATTTGGTTTATGATCCTCTCGTGGGTATGACAATGGAGAGGGTGAGAGTAAAGGAATTTGGAGAATCAAGTGTATAAGATTGTGGATGAATCAATCTTGTTTTTCTCTAGGATTTCTCTCTCAAAATTCTCTCTGGAAGCTCTATACATTTCGTGGGTATAAGGGTATTTATAGTAAGGTATAAGATGAAATGTGAAAAGTCACTTTTCAGCAAAACAGGGTGCACTGGCGAGTCACTCGCGACTGGGATGAGTTGCCAGTTACCAGACTAGGCTAGCCTATATTTTTTGTCCTATAGTGATCTAGCTGGCATGACTCTTCATCTTCCTGCATGCTTCACACGTGTGCTTCATTTTGGCGAGTCACCACTCGCAAGTCAGTCGCGAGTTACCTTCTTGTTGCAAACTCTTGACCAAATCTTCACACTCTCTCACACACAACCCTTACATTATTCCCACCTAAATACAGGGTTTCTAAATGCTGAATTACAAGCAAATTTAGCACGGAATAAAGCCAACACATAGTTGAATAAATTCAACTTTACACAAGGATATTTATTCTACATCAAACACTTATCCCTAAACACCAATAAGACCTTCCACTGGTGCAAACACAAGAAAAATGGAAATAATACCAGATAAATTGAATAATAAAAATTATGAATAACATTTTTTTAGAAGAAATTACACAGCACTATTTGGACACCTTTTCCTTTTACCTTTCCCATACGCATGTATTTAACCCAATATTCTATTAATCTTTATACTTAAAATAATAAAGGAGTCTCTCTCATTTATCAATGTAGGATTACACATTTGACTAACTATTTATCTTCCATATTAACTCTTACATCTTTACATTTAAGTTGTCAATTTTAGCAAGGCCTTATAGCTGAATATGGTTTTGTGATTCAAATACTCTTCTTTTTAAGAGAGCTTTGGATTAGATGTGTATTTTTCACAATGATTGTTCCATTTTATTAGATAGAAATAAAAAAAGATTGTACATGTATAACAAAAAAATCGAATAACATATGACTGTACCATAAGCAGCACATATTGATTCCACTTCTTAGCAAAGGTACTAATTTCTTTTCTTAATATTCTCATCAATTATGGTTTGTTGTCATTTTAGGAATTCAATTCATAGCCTTTTTCCTCTCTATTTGTTGAAATCAGGGAAAAGAAAAAAAAAATAAAAAGAAAAACTCCCACAAGATGAAATCTTACCTGAGTTTTAATGGTTAATAATCCTTTAAACTAAATCATTTCACTTTAATTTTCGGGTTTTGTTTTCCCTCTTACCTGTTCTGTCATTTGTAAGGGGGAATTGAAATTGTGGGATTTTGAAATCTAAAAGTACAATGTTCTTTATACAAAGTTTATTACTTAATGTTCGTTTGGCAAAGATTATTTTCCCCAACTTATTTTATTATTCAACTTATTTTTTCTACTATTCATAGGTTTCACTGTACTATTTCAGCTAACTTTTACATTTATTTATAGTACTTTTAGCAAAAAAAATTTAGTTTTAGCAAAATAAACGGATCCCAAACGGACCCTTTTTATAGTAACTTTTTTTTTTTTTAAATAAAAAAAGAGACTTTTAAGTCATGAATTTGTTATTTTTGATGTTGGGTTTTTCTGGGTTTTGCATGTTTTAAATTGTGAAATCTGAAAGTATAATGTTGTTTATACAAAGTTGATTACTTTGTAGGTTGTGTCAGAATTAATTTTCTAAGAGATACCAAAGTGTTGGTTTCGATGTTTACAATGTTTGGTTTTTTTGGGTTTGCATGTTATATTCCATTCTTGAAAATTAATTGGGAATCTGTTTGGCACTAAGATAAAATTAAAATTAAAATAAAAATAAAAAAAATAAAAAAAATAAAAAAACAATAGTAAAAGGAATTGCAACTAGTTTTGAAGGGTTTTTTTTTTTATATTACATTTGTTTGTTTAATTTGCTAATCTATGAATTCTGGATTACTTCTGATAGATAAATACCATGAAATTTCAGCTTATTGAGGTGATAAGGAGAGAATCTATCATGCTATAACATGAGAAAATTCCTTAATTCAAGGCTTTATAGGGGAATTAACTCAATTGAGATGATTTCTCTTCAATTTGTAAATGATGGAAGTATATGATTTAATTAAATTATAGTGTAAAATACTAAGTTATTTCAATCCATTTTCTTAATCCTCTAATATTTTAAAGGTTTATTTTGGAAGAGAATGATGGGTGGCAAAAGCTTACAAATAGAGGGGACCACATAGTAAAGAAGCCACAATATCAAGTTATATGTCTTTAGTAAACTTTGGTACATGGTCTTACTATATTTTTTAAAGCACTACAATTTGACGGTGGGCATGATATACATTTTGTGAGTCCTAAATTCTTCAGTGTTTCTATTTTTATTATTGTTGATACCATGTTTTCAGTGAAATTCCTTTTAGAAACCTACAGAAATTTAGCATGCTATTGTGGCTAATGGCAGTTAGAACTTCTTGATAAAATCATGTATGCATGCATTGATTTCATTTGGCTTTTCTTCATTGATAAAGTGGGCTACTTCTACCATTAAATCTACATCTCACTATTTTTCCTATGTAGCTCAAGCTCCAATTTTCCAATTTATGTTGGCACTTGGAGGGCCACTGAAATGGTGAGATTAAAAAAAAATCTTAATGAGTGTAATATAATATTTTAGCAGCATAATAGTGTTCAATGCATAAAACTGAATTTATTGCTTTCCATATATTCATCTTTTCACATGTTAAGCATAATCCTCACATGGAGCTCACTCTTATTGCTTGGAAGAAGATATTATCAGTATTGATACAAAATTTTGACGTTTCACACAAGTTTTTGTTATTACCAAAGGAAAATTCAAATTGTTGTTTTAAATTAGAGGAAAGAGCCATTAATTTTCATATTGTGGGCTGTGTGTGTGTATTTTAACTATATATAGCTTAATGTGAGTTTTGTTTTTAATATTTGAGGGGGGTTTTTTTTTCTGTACGTTGTTACTTAAATTTTAGGTTTGCTATATTTCAACATTTTTCTGTTTTGGTGTCTAATTCCACAATGTGAGAACCTTATAAAGTTTTCCCATCCATTGTACATGTTATTCATCTGTAACATTCTGGCTTTACTGTTACTTGAAACATGTGTTCAGAATTGTGAGAAGACTTTCTTGGAGGTGGCAGTTGAGAGAGTTCTCGATGAGATTGTGAAGTTGATTTATGATCCTTAGACTGTAGTTAATAATTGGTACTTGGGTTAGTGGTTAGTTTATTATATAACTCAATTACTCAAATAACTTACTTTCTGGCTGTGGGTTAAAATTTTGCTAATTTCACTACGTACATGCCCTTACACAAAATCGCTTATATTATAGCTTACTTGGATCAAACGTTAAAAAATAAATAGTTTTATTGAGAATTTGAATTACAATGGCAGCCAAAAAAAGAAGTTCAAGCCTATCTTGTAATATGAATGATGTTAAATGTTAAAGAGAAAAAGAGAGTATAATAAAACAAGTCTAGTATTTTATAATGGCAAGTTCAACTGCATTAATCTTAATAACAAATCAACAATAGAATGAAACTATTCCTCCAACAAAAAAACAAAAAAAAAATAGTACAATAAAACAACGAGCAATCCAAATAATATTAGTTATACGTAAGGTTTGAACCTATTTTTTTGGGAACATTGTATATATAGTTTGTAAAAAAGTGAGCACCAATAAGATAATAGCAGCAAATGCGGAAGCAGTTCTCCAAGGTGTGCTTAAATAATCACGTTTCAAAGTGTCCATCCAAAAATCCCAAGGAAATTTAAATGGTTTCTTATAGAACAAGCTCAGCCCTTTGAAGACATCATGATAATCGGAGTTCATGTCGACATATACGATATTTGTGCAAAGTTTCTTCACCAAATCTCTAGCTTCATCGTCGTTGCCTAGCAAATTAGACATGACCCCCTTTCGAACAAGTAACTTCACATCGTTGTCAATGGTAATAAGGAAAGCCAATAGGATAAAATAGTCGGTAATGTATGCTTTATCTGAATAGTGACATTGCTCCAAAGCCAAAAGGTTTCGATAAAGAGTCTCGCTGGAATTGTCTAATGTTATAGGTGGCATTTTCAACACTCCCTTTTTGAAGTTTATGTCAAATAAGCAATCGCTTAAACCCTTCCTAAACTTCAATCCTGCATCATGCAATTGGGTTGCAGAGTACACATGTTTAACTATGTCATTGGTTCTTCTGGGTAAACTTTCGGATGGAGGTAGCCAAAAGGTTCTAAGCAAATCAAGGAAGTGTTCCATTTTCAAATGGGGACGAGGAACTATGTTTTGAGTGTTGTAAAATTGAAAGTAATCGAAGGTCATGACTATAATTAAGGACTCATCGTAGTCTTTATGAGAGGCAAATGCTAGGGAAATAGTTTCTCCAAAATAAAGAATGGAAGTTGATTTTCAAGTAAAATCAAGTCAAACCTCATAGCAGCTATTAACCATGGTTCTAAGGATGCACCTTTGTCCTCACTTTCCCAGTCATTGAAATAGTATCTCCAAAACAACTCAAGAATGAAAATGGCATCCACGAGAATAATCTCTACAAAAGGACCACTCTTAAGTTGGATGGTTTTAGCATAAGAACATCGAATGCTTTCTTCATACTCTTTTATAGTACTGACTAAATTCTCCAAGCTTATTTGAAGGTTTTCAACACGTCGAATGAAATACTTGAGGTATCTCAATTTGTGTAGTTCCATGGTTTTCAATTTGTCATTATAGGCGTCATGGTGAAAGGGCCCTATTGAAATAACCTGAGGAGTGTAGTGCTCTTCCATCGATTTGCGAAGATAATCTGGAACCCTATAAATGCAACGCTGATCAGATGATATGGGAGACCCCAAATTTTTCATCTTTTTTTGAATTTCATTTACCACGTCTATACATTGTTCTTGAATTTCAATTGTTGAACTTTCTGCCTTTTGAATTTCAGTCTCTGTTGACTTAATTTCCATCTATCAACTTCACTTTTCTGATTTTCCTGATGACAAAACAATATTCACTAGCATTACAAGCAAATATGGAATAGATAGTTCTAATGATGTAGGAGCTTTAGGGGCCTTAGCCATCCTTTGAATTTCATGCTACAAAGTAAGAACCTATTCTTGAATAAATATCTACAATGAAAGAAATCTTTGAAAGAGTTTAACCTAAAACAAGAATTGGGGAAAATAGAGAGAGAGAGAGAGTAAAAACTGAATCTTGTATTCCAATCTATATTAATTATTCTAATGAATGTTCACGTATATATATATATATGTGTATATGTATATAAATATATATATATATATATATATAATTACAAGGCTAACAGTTTTATAACAGATTAGTGACTGTAACTAACTCTAATTGTCTTAGATGACAAGTGTGTGAGTGCTGACTAGATTAGTAATAGCAATAACAGCACGTGTGGATGATTACACTAACAATCTTATCAATGCTCTCACCGTTAAATATGAATGTCCACATATATATTGTGGTCTACTCAGCAAACATTTCTTATTGTTTGACGCAATATGTTCACTTTTTTTTTTTTTTTGGTGGGGAGGGGGCAGATAGACTACAAAAATTTCCTTGAAGTTTATTTACTTACACACACATATATATATATATATATGAACAAAACTTGTGTACAATACCTTAAATGCTGTTCCTTAGATTCCTCTCTTAAAATTCTGCTATGTAACTATTTAATTTAAAAAATACACTTCCATCCATGAGAAAATAACCACATAGAAGAATCTTAAAAGAAGAATCTAAGGAACAACACCTAAGTACTGTACTTAAGTCTTGCTATATATATATATATATATATATATATATATTTAAAGTAAACCTACATCACCATCAAACCAATATTTCAATTAAACTCTAATTTACCAAAAGTACAAAAACAATTTTCTTTACCCATATCTTTTTGACTTTTTTTTCTCTAACTCAAGTAAATTACCAACTTATGATTAACCATCGATGATGATGATGATAATAACAAAAATAACAACTACATAATTTGAGTCCCAAAGTTTTGGAGTCGACTATAAATTCTTAACAGATTGGATAATAATAACAATAACAATAATAACTCAGATAATAATCTATCTATACATGAAAGTATGAGTGCTATATATTACCCGTTAAGATTAGGTATGGGGTTGTTAGTAGCATTCAGTTTAGGTTAAGAAGAGCCAACGCTCAATATCATAAAGAATATTTTAGGTTAAAAAAAAGAACGGTGAGAATATTCATGACTGGCTAAACTAGATGGCAGGCAATACTCACAAATGCCTGCAACTTGTGCCAGATCAAACCGACTCATACTTAGCCATGAAATGCCACCATTGCCCTGCCTTACGGGAATTGGAGAGTTTGTGATCCAAGCCTAGTCGGCCAATCTTCTCAATTTATCATTTATGCATAAATGTAATAACTTTTTTTTTAGTCTTTGAATTCTTTTCTACAGATACTCATGCTTCATTCTCAATCCAACTTATAATATATATGCTGTTTAAGTATAAACATTATCATTTTTTTTTTTTTTTGACTTACAACAACAGTAGTAAGAGTAGAGAGATTTGAAATTTCAAACACAACTTCCCCTTAAGAAGAGAATTAAATAATGTTATTAAGGTAAACGTTATCAACTATAGATGAGCTAGGCACCTGAATTTTAAAATCATTACAAACAAATAGAGATCAGAGAGAGAATAGCACCTTCTACAACAATCACTACAAAAAAGATTGCTATTTGCGACGGCCAGAGTTCGTCGCAACAACACAAAAAGCCGTCGCAAATTAGTATTGCCGATGGCAAAAGGCCGTCGACGGCCGTCGGAAAAAGCCCTTGTCGGTAATACTATATTACCGATGAGGCCGTCGCTAACACTCATTTTCGACAGCACAACTTCGTCGTAAGTACTAGATAATTTCTGTCGTAGATTCAGCTTCATACGAGGAAGTTGGATGACCAAATACCTTTTGCGATGATCTAAGGCCGTTGTTAATGCATAGTTTCGACGAACAAATGCCGTCATAGTTACTTCATTTGTCATCAACAATACAACTTCATAAGAGGAAGTCGGATGACCAAATACTTTTTGCGACAAACTAAGGCCGTTGTTAATACTTTTTTTGGACGAATAAAAGCTGTCATAATTACTTGGTTTGTCGTCGAAAATAGCTTTTGTGATGAACTATAGTCGTCATTAATGTAGTTTTCCGACGACTAAAAACCGTCGTAAAATACTTGGTTTGTCGTCAACAATACATTATCAATGTGACCATTTACTTTTTTCGATGAACTTTGACCATTATTGAAAACTATTTACCACGTCACTAATACATTATTTGCAACAAAATAACTCTGTTGATAATAAAAGAGAGATCATTTCCAATACTTTAATTGCAAGGAAACATAAATCTCCCAAAAGTTTCTCCATTCAAATAACTAGCACAAATCCATTATTGTAGTGCATAATGCAATAAAAACAAAAATATTAAAACATCTACAAAATAGCATCAGATGTTCATTAATAAATGAAAGCTATAATATCTTTCACCAAACTTGAAAACATAAATATTGGAAGACTAATCATCATATGAGTCATTGTCCTCCTTTTGAGAGTTTTCCTCCTCAGAGTCATCTTCTCTGTTTTCGTCCACATTTTGATCACCACCTCTAGCATTGATCTGCAATATTTTGATTAAACTAAATAAGTATACAAACAAATTATTACTATGCAAATTATATTTACAATACATAATAAAGATATAACTAAAATGTACTAATTTAACATTAACAACAATCCCCACGATGAATGACAATAGTATTATCAACATCAAAGAATACATAATCCTTACTATTGACAATAGTATCATCAATTAAAAAAAAATCCTTACTGTTAACAAGAACCTTGTAGTTCTCTTGTGAATGAGAACTCCAAAGAATAAATTTGCCACCAATAATTACATTAATTAGTAACATTAATAACATTTTCATAACAAACACTACAAATCATGTACTTTGCATGGATAGGTAAAGAGATACTAATTTCAATAACATATTTTTAATCTAAATTTAGCAATCCAAATAATTGAAATCTATGATGAGCAACTTTGCAACTTATTTCGACAACCTCAAGAAAATAGCAAAAAAATTTAATGTTAATTATACTAAAATTTATATACCTGTGTAGTAAGTTCTTGCATAGAATTAAGGCCCATCGATTTCAAAACATTTGCTATAGTAAGAGGCATTTCCTCTTTCAATTGACTAATTATTCCCTCAAATTCCATTTTCTCGGCAAACCTTTTATCCTCTATTTCTTTCAAACGAAGCTCAAAATCCTCATTTTCTTTTAAGCAATCCCCTTGACATCGCTTACTACACTGGCTAGATGAACTTGGGCCATACACATCTTTAGGCTTGACATCAGCACCCATGCCAAGCACACGACCATGAGTAGGAGGTCCAATCATTTCAAAAAGAATATTTTCGGACTTAAGAATCTAATAAAATGAAAGAAACACATAACATATAAAATATAAAATATAAATGAAATGTAAGCACTAAAAAATAAATGATTAAAATAACCAAAAAATAGGGAAAAAAGACATTTTGTCTTGTATCTCACACTTGTAGCTATGGCATGGATAAACACCCTTAGCCTTTCCTCGGCCTCTTTTCTTTTGTACAGTAGATCCTACCAACAATGGAATAAATAAAAATAAATAAATAAGCTTTAGGCATACAATTGGTATATTAGCAGATAAATTTTAGGGAAATATTAAGTATTACATTTGCTACCCCCATTAATCCCACTATTAGAAGAAACAAGTGCTTCATTAGTTGGAGACTCAGATGATGAAGGTGAAACTTGTGATTGACTAACACTATCACCCTTATCTCTTGCTTGTTCTATAGCTCGCTTCTTACCTTTCTTTGTCATTCACTACTTTGATAAGTTGTAATTATTTAGTCAACAAAAATAAAACTAAAATTAAGGACCATATTAAAAAGATCAATATAAAGATTAAAATAATTTATTCTCATTCATAATATAAAAAAAAAATAACAATTATTTTCATACTACAGATGCTTTCAAATCAAACAATCTAGGGGATATGATACTTTTAAATATAATAATAATAATAATAATTATTATTATTATTATTATTATTATTATTATTATTATTATTATAAAATAATATTGTGATCCCTAAAAAATATTATAGTCTACTGGTTTCTCCAATGAAAGTAAGAATCCCAATGTAAAGAATTATAGACCCTACCAATGGGAAAAAAAACATTCATGTAAAATTCAATAGGATAATGTCGATTAAATCATATTAAGGTGGCCCCACATCAATAGTTCTTTTTTTTTTTTGCCTCTAGTTTTGCTCTTCTAGTGGCCCCATGTCACTGCTCGTCTAGTTTTCAATTTAACTCCAAATTTTTTTCTTTTTTCGAAAATAATAGGAATAGGACAGCCATGGACACAACTACAAATACCTTAAAATTTACAAGCACAAATAATAGGAATAGGACAGCCATGTATAGTCGTTTGTTTCACTCTGTAACCCCTTTTGACTAAAAAAAATCACAAAACAAGAGAGAGAGAGAGTACCTTGCTGGCGGCAAGTAGAGGAGATGGTCGGCGGTGGGCTGCTAGAGAGTCTATGAGAAATAAAGAATTAGAGAGAACCCTTTCTTTCTTAGAATCAAATGAGAACAAACCTGATGGTGAGTTAGAGACCTAGAGGCTAGAATGACAATCGGCGCTTTTGTTTCTCTTTATTATTATTTTTTTTTTTTTTTTTTTTTTTTTTTTTGCATTTAATGAGTTATTGTAACAAACATTATATCTGTTGTGGCAAACAATTTTGTTATAATAGGATATCCATTATAACAGCCGTGTAAAGCTGGCTCAAACTCAGCTATTATGACAATAATTATGCTTTGTCACAATAAATCATTTTTATTTTTTTGAAAGACCACTAGAATTAGGAAAAATTGCAGCGGGAACTCTCCCTCCAGAACTTAAAAAAGTACACATTTTAAAATATTTAGTACAACTTTTTCTTAGTTTTTAGTTTTTTAACGGATTGTGGAGAGATTTATTGTTACAAATATTTTGGTGTTTGATAAACTTTGCATTATTATGTAATATTTTTCAATAACGTATGTACTAATCATTATTGAATTTTGGTAAAGAAGATTTTATAAAAAAGCATGAAAGTCTAGAAAACCCTAAAACACAAAAGAATACCTAAAACCCACTCAAAATCTCCATACTCAACCTAATGTGTTCCTATCGAGTGGTCACAGACCCAACTTCGATGGTTGACCATGTTTGACCAATTTTGACCAAGTTTTACAAACTTTGACTACTCATTTCTTACAATTCGACCGTCTGATTGTTGTCATATACACCAACACCAATATCTCACAACATTCTTCCAATCCAGCGGTCGAATTTTGGATTTGAGTCTAGAGTATTATGGACATGTGTCGTTGTACCAAAATACCAAGAATTTTTTATTGGTCACATTCTCCCAATCCAACCGTTAGATTGAGCTCAAAATTCGTCAAAACCAATATTTTATCTCACTCTTTCAATCTAATGGTCAAATTTTAAATCTGATTTTTTTTCATAAGATGGACACATGTTGTTGTATCCACCTATCATGACACATCAATCACTAAAAATATTCAATACGTTTCCAAGAGAGTTATACACTATATAAATATTACTAAGAATCGAGAAAATGACCTACAAAATACAACCCAAAACCTACAAAATGACCCCAATGGATTTGCATGTGACTTTTGACTATTTTGTTTTGCCATTTTAAAACTTGAAACTAATAAAGCATGAAAATCGAGAAAACCTTAAAACATTGACAAATACCCAAAACCCACTTAAAACCTCACTAATCAACCAAATTTGATCAAGTTAAATGGTCTTGGAACGAACTCTGAAGTTTGACCAAAGATTTTACCAAGTTTGATTGACTTTGACGAAGTTTCGCAAGATGACTACTCTATTCTCACAATTTGACCGTTTGATTGTCACTGTACTTCACAAACACAAATATTTAACCACATTTTGCCAATCCAAAACACACTCAAAACCTCCCTACTCAACATAATTTGACCCTATCGAGTGGTCATAGACCCAACTTCGATGGTTGATTATGTTTGACTAAGTTCTGCAAACTTTGACAACTCATTTTTCACAATCTGACCGTCTAATTGATGTTATACTTTGCCAACACCAATAACTCATCACATTTTTCCAATCCAACGGTCGGATTTTCGATTTGAGTCTAGAGCATTATGGAAATGTGTTGTTGTACCAACACACCAAGAAATTTTGATTGGTCACGTTCTCCTAATCCAACCGTTTGATTGAGTTCAAAATTCATCAAAACCAATATTTTATCCTACATTTTCAATCCAATGGTCAAATTTTAAATCTGACTATGGCACAAGATGGATGCGTGTCATATCTGTCTATAATGAAACTTCAATCACTAAAAATATCCAATACTCTACTAATTAAGAGAGTTATACACTATATAAGTATTACTAATAATTGAGAAAGTGATCTGCAAAATACAACCAAAAACCTACAAAATGACCTCGAATGGATTTGCATGACTTTTGACTTTGCCATTTTAAAACTTGAAACTAATAAAAACATGAAAACCAAGAAAACCTTAAAACACTAATCAATACTCAAAACGCACTTAAAACCTCCTTGAACAACCTAATTTGATCAAATCTAGTGGTCTTAGAACCAACTTTGAATTTTGACCAAGATTGACCAAGTTTAATTGACTTTGACGAAGTTTCGCAAGATTTGATTACTTTGTTCTCACAATCTGACCGTCTGATTATCACTGTAATTTACAAACACAAATATTTCACCACATTCTACCAATCCAACGGTCAAATTTTGGATCTCCATCTGGTTTCATGATGGGCACATGTTGTTGTACCCACCCACTTGGAAACTTTGATTAACCCATTAACACAATCCAACCATTCAAAATGGCTAAAATACGCCATCAAAGCTAGGAAATGACCGAAATGCCCATAAACTTCTAAAAAAATTACCAATGTCGACAGCGTAGGTCCATCGCAAATATTATTTATTGGGAGGGATCCAATTCCATTACTAATACTTTTTTTCTTTTAAAGTAAATTAACTATTTACGACGGTCAGCATGTTCATCGTAAATACAAACTCAATTAGAAAAATAAAAAAATTAATTACGATGGATAAATATCTTCACAAATGTGAAAAGTAAGGGGGGAATTTTCCCTCCAAAATATTTTACCATTTTCGATGGCTTCATGTCTGTCGTTAATACCCTTTTTTTTATTTACGATGGAATAATATTTGTCACAAATAATAACACCATAAAAAATATATATTTTGTATTTTCGATGCACAAAAGCCGTCACAAGTGGTAATAGTGCCGACGGTGTTTCTTTTGTCATTGTAAATAATACCCTCTTTTATATTTACGATGGAAGATTGTTTGTCGCAAATACTAACACTATAAAAAATATATGTTTTGTATTTTCGACGTACCAAAGCTGTCACAAGTGTTAATAGTTTCGACTGTTTTTCTTCAGTCGTCGTAATTAATACTTTACTAGCGACAGACATTTTTATGCCGTCGTAAAAAGTAAGGCGGGAACACTTCCCTCCAAAAAAAATCACATTTTCGACAAAAATAATAGGCATTTTCGACATACTCATTTTGCCGTCACAAATGTGTTAATATTTGACGAGTAATTGTCGACAGAAGAGATTTGCCGTCGAAAAAGCTAGTTTTTACAACAGCTTTTTATAGCCGTCGAAAAAGTTTCATAGCAAATAACAATCTTTTTTGTAGTGAATAACATTGTTATGCGGACTTGAAAGATGAAAGCACAACACAAGAGACCTTTCGCCACTTTGGTAAATAAACTACAAATTTGTTGTGTCTCCAAACTATTCCATAAATGAATTATATAAGAAAGAAATTTGCTCCTTTAATTTTTTACATGTTCCTTTTTCAATCTATATCTACCCTTTTTCTTTTTCTTTTTCTTTTTCTTTTTCTTTTTCTTTAGTCTTCAAAGATTCTAGTCATTCTTGCCTTTTCTTTTCCTTGTCTACAAATATATATTCCAGTTGTAAGGTTGAATCATCCTTGCAGAACCTAATTAACATGCACAAGTACATCCTAACATGCACAAGCTCAGTATGAGGTATGCTTATTAGGCACAGGTGAACTGGTTCATACTAATTGGATATTGTTACATTGTTATCAGGTTCGAATTGAAAATTTTTCCTTTATGGGTTTATAACTTTATATACTTGTGGTAAAATTTATTGAAAGTTTGAGAGCCAAACAGGATTCATCCGGAGGCCATCAAATTAATTTTTTGTAATCTTATAACTAAATAATCAAGTAACATGCAATGCCCCTTTAATTTAAACCTCTTGTGATGTGCAATCACCTTATTGTTATACTAGTTTTGCTAGGAACTTGAAATTTTGAGCACAAAATTTTCAAATCTTGGGAAATTTATTATAAATAAAATAAAATAAAAACCTTACACTTGCAATAAAATGCTATGCCGTTGAAATCTAAGAAATAATAAAAATAAAAATAAAAGTAAAAAAAAAAATTTGAAAAGTTCACTTCATTGGTGTAGGTGATAATTGAACCTTAGATATCTCATTTGGCTAAAAAAGATTAATTTTATCAATTAAACGAACTAGATGTAGTATTCTCAAAAGTCAAAGTTTAAAACTTAAAGTTATATTTGGTAACAGTTTTTGTTTTCTATTAATTTCAAAAACTTGTTTTTGGGAATATTAAAAAAAAAAAACAATTTTCTTATATTTTTGAAATCAAAAACATGTTTGGTTAGTTGAAATTAAAAATATATTTTTTTGAAGAAAAAAAATAGAAAATACTAAAATATGTTGTTACTAAGATTTGAATTCTAATGCTAACTCATTAAATGAGACAGATTAATTAAATTAAATACGTGTTTTTTTTTACTTTTAAAAATTAGAAACTGAAAACAGCATTTTGCATGTTTTCAGTTTCCTTCACAAATTGAGTTTTGAGAACAGTTTTTGTTTTTTGTCCATTTTTGGTTGCCAAACAAATTTTTTAGTCTCACAAACCGAAAATTATTTTTGAAAACAGAAAAAACAGTTACCAAACATACTTTAAGATTTTGTGTCAAAATACAATCATACATTTTATGCCTGTATAGCTAGATGAATTAGTGAACCATAAGTATATATATAGTTATGGTTTACGTTACATCTGCATGTTTGCAAAACAGAGGTGTATAAGTTATAAATAACCGCAAGAGCAAGAGAAAGAGAGAAGAAGGTATCGAACCTAGCTAGTCCAAAAAGATCAAGCTTGTTTTCACTGCTACATTAATTACATAAATGAAAAATTGCCACACAGACCTTTGAGCACCTTTAGTAAATGAAATGAAACTCTGCTGTACGATTCGGCCCCAAACAAATTAATAGATGGATTGTTTACAAAGAAAAGAACCTGTTTCTTTATCTGATCTTCAAAGTTGAAAGACAGCTTGTGCGAGAGGTTGGAGATCATAGCATCCACTGTAAGCCCCACCCATATTTGCTTGTTCACATCCTTCCAAACTAACTTTTCAAAGAAGAGTACAAGTGTGTTGCATGCCTGCAATGCAAATCATGCAAAAGTAAAATAAAACAGCTACACTCATCCTAAAAAGGTCTTCCTCTCATCTAGAAAACAAATAAAGAATGCCTATCTTTCAAGATAAAGCTAAAGAGTTTCACGCAGAACGAAAAGCAATAAGCTAGACATAGTTCTAGCTTAACGAAGCTTCGACGAATCAAGGAAAAATAAATCTAGAACCCATTAGAAATTTGAGACATTCTCAGAAAACCTGTCTAAAAAAATACATATTTTTAAGAGCCTTTTAGAATTTTTTACCGTTTTCTTTGAAAATAAAAAGTTACA
>JARYZH020002341.1:0-16525 GCA_030021035.2 Notholithocarpus densiflorus | reverse complement strand
GGAAGAACAAATTATGTACAATAAAATTTAAAAAATAAATTATACATATTCAGTATAAGTTTGTTATGAGTTTTGATTATCATAATAATCTCCTTTAATAGAGTGAATAATTTATTTGAAACTTAAAAAGTTTATTTATAGAAAAAAAATAGCATACTATAACATAATTTCGAAGAATGTGGCCCACTTTATACAAGAATAATACTAATCAAATACAACCAAAATAATAGAATGATATATTTGTAGAGATAAAAAGATGAGATATAATTTAAGAAATTGTTTAATTTTTGGAGAGAGCAAAATTATCTTCAACAAATTTTAGATAACAAATTATAGATTTTATTACAATTACAGAATGATTATCTATTCCCAAGCATTGCGTGAGTCTACTAGCTTAGGATAAATTGCTAGCAATAGCGAATAGGATTCAACTGTATGTTCTATCAAATTTTATTTAGCTAGCTAGGGTCAACCCAATTTGTTAAAAATGGGATTTTCCAAGCTTTCTAATTTACCATCTCACATAGGAAGACAAATTTCACCTACAACAAGTTTTTTTTTTTTCGGTAAACAGGGCTATTGAGATTAACTAAGAAACAGCAGATACAACATCAGAAACAATAGCTTGGGACCAAACATACATGGTTCCCACAGCATCAAGACCAACTAAGAAAGCAACATCAGATGGAGGAGAATGGAAAATTACAAAATCTTGAGAAAGCAAGGCACCTCTCCTAGCAAGAGCACCTACAACAAGTTGAATCCTAAATTTCACATATTGAAATGAGAAAAAATATAGTTAGATTATAAGGCTTACTATTATGGACACATAGAATATGGCCTAACTACCACTGTTATTATTATTTTTTAATTTATTCAATATTGTGTTGGATATCAGATTATAATGTGCCAATTAGTGAACTAGCATAGCGATGAAAGACTGAACTCTTTTAATAGCTTCCACATCTTTCACATATAATAGCATGCAATGAGACACGTTAGAGCATCCACAATGGTTTTTTCAATTCTATCATATTTTACCATCTCAAAAAGCTACTTTATTCATTATACCATACCATTTTACAATACACCCAACATCCCAAAACTCTATTTTTTTCCCATTTTATTTAAATATTCTTTTTTAATCTTTTTTTACTATTTCTCTTTTTCTCTTTTTCCTTTTCCTCTCTTTCTCCCTCAACCTCTAGCACCAGCCTCATCCTCTAGCAAACCCATACCCAGCAAAATCACAAGAAGCAAATCACAAAAAAAAAAAAAAAATCACCCAAATCAAACAAGCACCAGAAATCCACCTGCCACCCCAGCAAAATCACAACAAAAAATTACAACAAAGGAGAGATTGGGTTTGAATTCATACCCACAAACCACAGTTCACATACACAGAAAATACACATCACTCAAACAACTCAAGGTTCACAAACCCACCCCAGAAACACCAGAAAATTCAACAAAACCCAGCTCTTCTCAAACTCAAATCCATCATCAACGAGACCCACAAACAGAAAACCATCACCACCAATTCAAAAAAAAAAAAAAAAAACTCCAACCCACACAGAAAATACCAAATTAAACCTACTCCAAGCCAAACCTCAAATACAGTAGTGAAGAAACCAAGATTCATCGCCGATCGGTAGCTATTGGTCTCGCCGATTATGTATCGGTGGTTAGAGTGAGAAGAGAGAAGAGAGGTTTGGGTCAGAGAGGAGAAGAGAGACAAGGGAGAGTTAAAAAATTAGTAACCCATCGGAAAAAATCACAACCACCGGAAAAAATCACAAATCTCCCAACTCACCGAAACCCACCATCAAACCCAGCAAACACCTAAATCCAACCACCCAAACGCCACCCAAATCCGACCCAAACGCCAGAAACCCATGAACAAATCCACAGAAACCCATGAACAAACCCCCGCCGGAAACCCATGAACAAGTCGTTGCCTCCATGCCGTTGAAGAAGAGAGAGCAGGAAGAAGAGAGAGCAGAAAGAAATAGAGAGAAAGATAATGAAAAGTATGAAATAAAATATTAATATATCGTTTACCATTTGAGCTACAGTGCATTCTAAATGTAGAATCGCACTGTAGCTGAATTGTATTTTTTTTTACAATTGTTGCATTTTACAACATCTAATGGAGAGCTTATTTTGGGCTGAATGTTAAAATAAGCCCAAATTTGGCATTTAGCCTTTTCAATGCTGATGCTCTTATGATAACTATAAAGTCAATAGTGGCAGTAAAGAACTTAGCAAATATACAGAGGTGGAAGTGTTGCATACATCAATTGTGCAATCATATTTTAAAAGTACATGTTATTTGAACTATTGTTAAAGGATGGGAATGATCCAATTTGTGAGCCCCATGCTCCGTCGCATTTTCCACGAACCTGTCTTGCTTGGATAAAAGAGAGAAGAGATACTTCTTGTTGACGTGGAATAGGATTTACTTGCCAATCGGGTTGAAAGGTCTTGAATTTCTTTTTATTATATTCAAAATGGATCCCATTGGCCATCAAAATGGAATAAATGGATTCTTCTAAGTAGAAAGGGGCTTCAAAGACTTTCTGACAGACATCATCATCATTTAACAGGATCTCATTGGCCATCAAAATGGAATAAATGGATTCCTCATTTTTTTTTTTTTTTTTTTTGGACAAAACAAGAAAAGAAATGAAGAAATTAGCCCACTCAGAAATATCATTACGACCGGAGTGTTGACCAGAAACATCAATCTGAGGACGGGATGGGGCGGTAGCTGATTCCTCATTTACTATTTTCCAAATGTTCTCCACAATTTCTTCTATAAACTCTGACTCTAGACTGCAAATGCAAGCGTACCCACAATTATTTTTTTAAATGAATAGAAGTTAGTGATAAACTAATCATACAATAAAGAGGAAATGAGCTATGAAAAATGGAATGAAATGCCAAAAATCTAATTGCCTATTCATTGAAATTTAATTGATTTACAGTATTTCCATGGCAAATTAGAACCAACTACTTCCAAGTAACTAACAACCAAAAAAGTTCAACATTATAATAACAATATGAAAATTGGGATGTTAATTCACTAGAAATACTAGTAAAACATAAAACTAAAAATATATTGGTTTCGAATTGAAAAGGGTGTCAGCAACCATAGAATGGAGAATGGTAACATTCTCATCATCCAAAAATATACACACACCCAAATATATATTATCAAAACCCAATTATTTAGATATTCACTAGTGTTTTTGCGTCAAAAAACAAATTAAATTATTTATTGCCTCATTATTATACTTTAAAATAATTTTTAAATTAAAATTTATAATACATACACGTATTAAAATTTGATCCTCCAATTATAGAAGAATCTTGATAAATCAAATAAAAAGTTCAAGATTATAATAACAATATGATGAAAACATGGATGTTTACTATAATTACTAAAACATCACATTAAAAAATATTAGCTTCTAATCGAAAAGGACACCAACTCCTATAAAACCAAGCATTCTCATCATCCAAACAAATCTGGAATGGTTTATGATTAGAAACAATGCGATCTAAATGGTGAACCCAACTAGGAGATCATAGATCTGTACCTAGAAAAAAATCATCTTAAAGCTCATTGATTTGATCGATTAATCATGCGACAATCATTTCATAATAACCAAATCTTTATCAAAGGAACTTAGTTCTCCCATTATCACTCTATCCACATTTGTCTCTTCCTCAAACTCAAACAACAATTTTTGCCTCCCTATATCACAGATTTGAAAGCCCTTTTAAGTTTTGTACTTAAACAAAACTAGTTGGCATTGAGTTCAATGCACATGAAAGTTTAACATAATATGATTTTTTTTGTCTAAATATAAAATTTAATAATTATGATAATAATTAATATGCATTTATTATAATTGTAGTTGTATATGAAACTATAAATTCAATCATATAAAAAAAATTATATAAAGAGCATACGGTCAATCATAATTTAAATTATTTTAGTTATATATATATATATATATTATGGACAGGGCTGTCCAGACCCGACCGAAGCCCGATAACCCGGCCAAACCGCTCGACGCCGACCTGATTCTAGCCCAAATTGAAGGTTCAGTCGATCGGCGGCGGGTTTTCATTCTCAAAAACCGACACCGACGGATTGAGTGGCGGGTTTGCATCTCCAAAACCCGAGCAACCCGAACCCGACTAGAGCTGTAAAAAAATCTAGTCAAATCCTGCAAAAACAAGCCAGATCCGGAAAAATCCAAGCAATTTTTAGCAAAAAAAATGCAAATTCCGGTGAGTTTTTCCACTTTCCGGCGAAATTTTCTAGATTCCGACAGATTTTTTCAGATTCCGGCGCCGCTTTTTTTCCCCAGATTTTGATGCCGTTTTTTATTTTGAAAACCAACCCGACCCGACCAACACTCACCCTCACCCACCCAGCCCATCCTGTGGACAGCCCCAATTATGGATTATAGATAATCATATTTTTCAAAATACTTTTATTTTGTACATAAACGACGGCCTTTTTCTTTTTTAATTAAAAAAATCATATGTAAATAATATTACCGATACGGTTTCAAATGCAAGCCTGCCAAGTTTGCAGAGTTTGTCAAAGCAACCCTCCAACTGTTCACCTTGTCTTCAGAGCCATTCAATATCGCCTTGCCCTTCAGTTTTCGCACATCGTATGGAGACACATCGTAGAAAATAGGGATCACCCTTTGATTGAACAGCCTTTTGCATTCCATGATCTTAACCAGCTCATCCAGGCACCAATCCGAATTACCATAGTTTTTAGAGAAGACCACAACTGCAATCCTTGATTTCTCGATTGCCTTCATTAGTTCAGTCCGAATAAATCCGGATTTATACACATGAATCCCTTTGCGGTCTAAAGCAACAAAGAGATGGCAGGTAAAATTTTTGTGGGTATCTTCACTAAAACTAACGAAGACCTGGTATTCATAGGTCAACGTTGGGGAGTCTTCTTGGCCCACAGAATGAGCCATGGTTCCAACACTAGGACCTAATTGAAGTGCACTGCCTAAACTCAAGAAAAGCAAAGGGATGAGGACGGATAAGGATGGAGCAAAGGAACGAGCCATGGTTGAAAGTTGAAACACACAGAGGAGCAGAGGAGCAAAGAAGCAAGATGCAAAAACCGGTTGGGATCTCTCTCTCTCCCTAGCTTTTCAAGTTCTCTTCCTTTTTTGTTGTCTTCTGCAACGTTGTTGGTAGTGTACAAAGTGTGTACTAGTGTAAACTTGACTTTAGGCGGTGGCGGCTTTAGTAATTTTCTCAGGGTGAACATTAAAAAATTTAAATTATACAAAATTTAATAAAGCAACAACTTTAATATTTGCTATAATTGTAAGTCAAGTCACCATGGAAAGCAAGATTGTTACGATTGCAAAGCCAAAAAAAATATAACTGTCGCCACTATAAAATATAACTCACAACTACAATATTTTTCTTAATACCATTTTTTAAGGAAAAATGTAATTAGAGATTATTTTATTGAATAGGTTGAACGATCTACAAATTTAAATGATTAGAGATTTTTATCTTTTTTATTTTATAATAGGCTTTTTGTTGAACAATTTGTTCACTTGTTGTTGTTTGGTCTTGTCTTATTTTTGTTTGGTTTATGTTTGTTGTTATTTGGGTTAATGTTTATTGTTGTTATTTAAGATTTTTTTTTTAAAAAATTATAAAAGGGATTGAGGATTATGTTTGGGGTAGAATTAATTTTAGAGTAATGTTACGTTCACAACATTTTTACAATAAATCTTATGAAAAAAAAAAAAAAAAATCTGTTATTGGTGAGTAAAAAAATAATATCGGTATTTGGGTCAAATTAGAATTAGTAACAGCTTAATATATTGAATTTGTTGTGAAATTATTGTAAAAATGTTGTGAATGTAATGTTCCTCTTATTTTTGTTGAACCCAAATTTTTGTAATTTTCAAGTTAGGGTGTTCAACATTTTTATTAAAGTGGTCACAATAGATTAGTTTAACATATAATATTTTTTTAACAAGGGTATATATAAATTTTTTTTGCAAGTTCAGGAGTAAGTCCGGGTGGTCCTGTGACCACCTTGGCTTGCACGTGGAGCCACCAGTGACTTTAGGAGCAAAACGCCAAAAACCCCGACTTTTTTTTTTTCTTTGTTGTTTCACTTTTACAAAAACCAACGTGAACAAGTTCTTTTTTTTTTTCTTTTTTTTTTTTAAATTAAATAAAAAACTTGCAATATAATAATTTACCTATATTGTTCCAAATGTAAGCCATCCAAGTCTGCGGCCTCAGTCAATGCAGCTCTCCAATTGTTAACCTTGTCTTCAGGGCCCTTCAGGAGCGCCTCTGCAAAAATTCCCTTCTGTTCTAGCACCTCGGAATGAGACACATTATAGAAAATAGGCAGCACTCTTTGATTTAAAAGCCTTTTGCATTCCATGATCTTCACTAGCTCATCAAGGCACCAATCCGAAGTAGCATAGTTTTTTGAGAATACAACAACTGCAATCCTTGAAGTCTCAATTGCCTTGAACAACTCAGGTCCAATCTCTCCCCCTCTAGGGAGATCTATGTCATCTCTATACACACCAATCCTTTCATGGTTTAAAGCAGCAAAAAAATGGCTTTTAAAGCCTGTGCGGATATCGGCCCCACGAAAACTAACAAAGACCTCATATTCATGTGTCAATGATGGTGTTGATAAAGATGGATTAAAGTTTTCTTGGCCCTCAGAATGAGTCATGGTTGCAACACACAGAACTAATTGAGGTAAGACCAGCACGGTGCCTAAACTCAAGAGCAAAGCAGCAAGGACTGCAGAGGATCGAGCCATGGTTGCGAGGCAAAGGGAGGAAAGGAGCAAGAACTGGTCGTTTCTTTGGTATTTCTCTCTCTTCTTCTTTTCCTTTTAGCTTTCCAAGTTCTCTCTTCCTTTCTTTTCTGTTTCTGCAAGAATGTAATGTGAATTTTTTTTAGATGAATCAGAGATAAAAGAAAAAATGAATACAAGTTCTACAACTCAGTGAAACTGTGCACCACACAAACAACACCAAACCACACAGCAGTACAGGACAGCAGATCCTCTCCTACACTGCACAACTAATACAAATAGCAGCAATATTACATATCAGAGAAGAAGAAGAAGTACACAGAAATTTAAACAAAACCCAAAACTGCAAATCATCTTCGGTTCTTGAAAACTTTAGAAGAGATGCTCCAATTTGCACATAAGTCTTTGTTTTACAGTGAAAACTTCTCCTTGTTGTAAAACTTGAATCGAATTTAACATCCCACTTGATGGAGGTGACAATGGCACAGGGGCAGCTCCACATTGAAGCCAGAAAAAAAAAATTATTATACGAAAAATTTTGACCACCCTAAGTTTTTTTAGGCCCAACATAATTAAACTTTGCACAAAATTTAACAACAATTTTGGTTGTAGACTAAAGCCACAACTCCACTTAATATTTTTTTATTAGATTATTAAATGTGAATTTTGACAAATCCACATTCTCTTTTTATATTTTTCATACTATTGAATATCAATAGCTATGTCATCAATCAAATATTTAAATTTCAAATTTTTGTAGTCTAAAATTATATATAAAAAATAAGTTTATGGAACGAATAGTAGATAACATTCCATTGACATGAAATTTGACATGTGTTTTAAAAATATAAAGAACATGCAATTCAATGGTTAGATTTTGAAAATATATAATCATGTTAATTTGTTTAGCAAAAGTTATAGTCTTAAGTCACAACTAAGTTTGTAGCTAAATTTTATCCTCAAAACTTTGGTCCCTTAACAATATATTAGGTTCTTATAAACAAAAAGAAAAGCACAATAAATTTTTATTGAATCAAAATTTTGAAAGATATATAGCTTGCAATATTGATAATGTCACTATCATACAACAATTTCAAAATAAGAAAACTATATAAATGTTTTTTTTTTTTTTGTCAAAAGTTATTTTTAAAATATTTTTATTAGATTTTGTATAATTTAAGTTTTATAACAACCTTCATAAAAAATTTTTTAAAAAAAATTCTGAGGCAACTGCAATGGCATCTTCAGATTTAACATGCTCTCTGTATACCCGAACATTTCTTTGGAAGCTAAATATACTAAACAGTAGTGTCAGTTTAACTTTGTACACGCGGTAGCAATTATTTGGCAATATCACTTTTATGATGATGAGGGAAGATAACAGTAAATTGGCATGATAACACAAAAGGTTGTTTCTAGTTTTTCATCAACAGATTACAATTGATCAAAGACCCAAATCCACAAACAATTAATCAGTCAAAACAACACAACCTAAACCAAAAATGAAGACCCAACTCCGCAAACAAACAATTACTCAGTCAAAAAACAAACAGAAGCTTACCCAAAATCAAGACCCAAATCTGCAAGTCAACACAAGGCAGATCTGCCTCGGGTCTGTGGCTGGGGTTTGAGGAGAAGAAAGTGATTTATGATTTTTTTTTTTTTAAAGAAAAAAAGGCCGTGGAAGAAAATTCTCTCTCTTGGGTCTTTAACTGGGTTTTGGGAAGAAAGAAACTAGAAAGTGATTACTGAAAATTGAAAAACACTGGAAAAAGTTCGGTTTTCCTTGAGCGGTTTCGTTAAAGTAATTTTTCTTCTTCTACTATCTATTTGTTCAGCAACAGTAGTTTTTTTAACCCAAAACTCACAGTATTGTACTTTTGTGGAGAAGTAAAGTACCCGTTTAATCCTCTAGACGAGTTTGGCCTTTGAAGACATGTGGGGTGCTATTTGGTCTTTTTGAAGTTCCTTTTATTGATTTTGACATACACAGTGTCAGACACTTAACTCACACAAGTAAACAACTTTGAGAAGAAGAAAAAGGGTGACAGTCCATTTTTAGCTCTCTGTGTGAGAGAGAAAAAGAAGAAGAAGAAGAGCTTTTATTAGAGAAGGCCAAGGCTTAGATTGGTGTACTGTGTGAATGTCATGGGCAGTACTTCAGGTGAGTGAGTCCTTCTTATTATAATTGGAAGTTCATTTCTATGTCTTAATATCTATATTTAGTTTGGCTTACAATTTGGCAATTGTCTTTGTTGTTGTAATTGTAAAATGTATTGTGTTTGGTGGCGGGAGGAATGAGACACAGACAGTGCTTTCCTTAATTGAAGAACCTAAGACATAGCAACCTAAACTGGTTTGTGGTCCCAAATAAATTTGGCTATCACACTGAATGAAACATGAATACACAATACCACTAACTTCACCCACATTTTCTCTCTTTGCCTGTTTTTAGTTTACTTATGATACATCCATGATTCATAAGTTTGTGATGAAAGGACCTTCAACTTATTGCCCAAAGAACATGTATCTGCCTCATCTGCAAAGGATGAGAATGAATTTTCACTTGTTTTGAGGGGCCCAAATCATTTTGTAGCTCCATCCCTGCTGTTGAGTAAATGATATTATTATGTTGCATACTTGTTTGACATGAATATGTTGCCAATTTGAGAAGTCCATATGACAGTGGAACTGGTTAAGGGAGTATTTTTTTGCAATAATTTAGTGAATTATAAATATATAACTTGTTCCCTGCTATGTTTTCTGTACACTTGTTGGATGTGTCTGATACAGATCCGACAAAAATATATCCGTAGTAGTACAGTTGGAAAACACAATTTTGGTTATATTCTATGTTTTGTGTATCAACTTTCTAATTGCTTTTGTTTTTTTGGAGGGGAGGGGGTATGTTAACTTTCTACTTGCTGCTTATAGATGACTTTTGAAATTCAGTGGTTGTGATGCAATGTGGGATATTTTTTTTCCTCTTAAATTAGTTATACTGCTGATACTTGCATCATCCTCACGTGAAGATATTGTGATGATGGGTGTTACAATTTTGCATGAAATCAACCGCTTGCTTTTGGTGCTTGTTTGAACTTCGAAGTACTAAGTTCACCTTTGATTCCTTTTCCGTTTTCTTTATGCATGCCCTGATTTCACAAAGGTGATTAATCAGAGTAATCGCTAGAACAACTATGATGTGATTGATAAGTTTCTGTTTTTATTTTTATTCTTTTGGTTAAAATCATACTATGAATTTTTCTTTTTGGGGAGAGGGGGGGGGGGGGGTTAAAAGTGTCGAGGAAAAGTGAAAAATTAATGGATTCAATGATTGTGGAATGAAATGGTATGATTAGATATTTATTGGATGCTCAATCATAATTAGAAAACTGTCAGATGCTAATAGTCAAGGGCAATCTAGCTCAAATAAATAGAATGTTGACCTTAATGCTTTATTTGAGTCCTACTTCCTACTAAAGTAATGGTGGTGGTTGGAGAGCTACTGATTTTCTCATGTGCGTAGATCATATAATACAGTCTTGATTCTTTAAAAAAAAGTTCTTAATATTTTTCATGTATGGAAGGATTTAAATATATGCTTAATATTATCAATCAATATTTTTTAATATTGTATTTAGATTTCAGTATCAGATATAGCGTAACAACTTACATTATTTATTTAATGTAATGAATCACACACGTGCCTTGCACGTGTGACCAAAACTAGTTTTAACAAAATAGAGAAAATGATAGAGAGATTGTTGGAGGGTGTGTTAGAAAAGTTGGTAGGTAAAATAGAAATGTTTTTTTTCCTTGTGAAAAAATGCCTAATCTGTTGGAGATTACACTGCCTTTTCTTTTGTTGTTCCTTACTTTTACAAAAGGCAGCATGAGGAAAAAGTATTCTAATTGTTTATTGTAAATGTGCAAAGAAATTAGGGTACCGACTTGGATGATTCACCAATTTTTTCTGTAATATATATATATATAAATATATATATATATATAGAAAGAGAGAGAGAGAGAGAGAGAGAGAGAGAGACAGAGAGAGACAGAGACAGAGAGAGAGACAGAGAGTATGGTCAAATTGTTGCTGGTTTTCTCTATTTATGCATTTGCTAAAGAAGTTTATTAGAGTGGGCCTTATTGATTTGTTTTCAAGCTGATACCAAAGGACCAATGATTTTGCTTGACTTAGTCCTGACTTAAGAGTGATTTGGAAATTTCTAAAACAAAATAAAACCTTAGAAAATTTGTGGGTTGGATTCATTTTGTACCTCACAAGGAAATATTTTACTAGTTTCTGACAGTAATGCCAAATTTAATATTTATATTTGCAAAATTACATCATGCAGGGTTATGTTACACTTAAATCTCTATTACCATAAAAAATTTCATTATAGCTTAAGTTAAGGTTGACTCACTCTCGGTCAATTTGAAGTGCTTTCTATAACATCCTTAACTGAATGCCTTCATTGCTTTACAAATTGAGCTATGTGAGTTTTCATGTTTCTGAAATTGCAATTGACATGCAAGTTAAAAGATGAAGCTCTTTTCATGGTCACCTATTGCTAGTTAAGCAATTTCTGTTTGATAAGTATTACGAGATAAGAAAAATTGGTTCTGTATATTATTGCATTGTTTATGTCCTCCAAAATTAAATTTGATGTATTGAATAGTGTAGGCTGTAGCTGCAAATGCGTAGAAGTAAATCAACTTGAATATAGGTTTTTATTTTATTTTTTTAATTATGGTTAATCCCTCAGTTCAATAAATCACTGGTCTAGCTTTTTCGTCCATGTCCTGATTTATGAGCATTGGGAGACCATGTGCATTCTGTATGTAACATTATGTTGCATGTATATAAAACCTACAATCTTGTCATGTTGAGTTCATGTAATATCTACGATTTCTCTGGTTAGGAATGGCAAGCACAGCCGCGGGAAAAGACAAAGGAGCTGCATGGAAGACGTCAACAGGAAGAGGAAGAGGAGGAAGGAAAGGTTAAAGAGTATCGTGAAATTGGCACACACTTGAAAGGGTATCCAGAAGAAGATGTCCGAAAAGCACTAAGGCTGGTTTCAAGCTGCATTGGAGCTTCAGAAGAAGTGGTAGAGGTAATCAAAATATACAATATCAAACCATTACCTCATAAATGGCTTAATCTCAAGATATTTGAGGCTTTAAAATCATGAGAATGTGTTCATTTCTAAAGAGTGTTTTCTGTACATACAGGTTGATAGAAATCCTTCTGTAAAGTAAAAGCCTTTTCCTTATTCTTATATTTATGTCATATCTTAGGACATCCCATTTCATTCCTGTCCATTCTCATACATTTTTTTGCAGCATGTAGCAATGTTTCAGAAGTGGTAAGCTGAGCTAAACTGTTCATGTAGGATAATTGTAACTGTTGATTAACTTTCTTATATGCAGGAAATTGAGGAAGCTGCTGAGAAATGAGAACTCAATGAAGTTGTTCTAATGGTCATATGTAATTGCCTTGATCTTGCATGATATAAGCTGGTCTTTTGTTGTCTCTAAATTTCTGTGGCATCTTTTCTTCTAATGCAATGTTGTTGTAGTGTAATGTGTTGCAAACTTTTTTCAGTTTGCCAATGTAAATGCTTGCAATCACTGATTACTGTAATGTTCAAAAGACTATTGAACCTTCAATGTCAATCTGATTTCCAATACAATACCTGTAACTCTGGGAACTTTAAGCTCATATTGGTCAAGGGTTGAGAATGGGAATTGAGTCCTCAGTAGCTCAGTGGTAAAGCAGTTGGCTGTTAATTGACTGGTCATAGGTTTTACTAGATATGTCTAACAAAATTTACTTAAGGCCACTTAATTTGTAATTTTGTTTATAAGCAAGAATTGGGAACTCCTTTGTCCTTTCCAGAATATGGCTTTTCCTTGTCCACTATAGTTTGAGTTCAACAGAATTTGATGTAATGCAGTCTCTTCTCTCTAGAGTTAATTCAGATTTTTACCTCATTTTTCCAGGACTAAGTGGATGCTGTAAGAAGTCTTGATCTGTTATACAGAAGGGTTGAGGCATACACTACTGTTCATCTATAAGTTCCTGGCATAAAGTTGGTAGTTTAAATATGCAGATGGGTTTCAACTTTTAAAACCAAATGCTGAACTTTATTGAATCTTTTCTGAAATTGTGCTGATTTTTAGTGGAATTCCTTAAATAGTTATTCCAGCCTAGCACATCTCGCATCATAATTACACCTTTAGGCCCTTTCTTTTCATTTTCTAGTTTCCTTTCTCGTTTACCTTCCCTGGGAGAAAAAAGAATTATAAAACTTATATTTTACTTAATATTTTAGACTGAGATTTTGAAACAGGAGGCCACTCCTGCCATGAGACTGCTCA
Organism: Notholithocarpus densiflorus; assembly: GCA_030021035.2. Taxonomy (NCBI): domain Eukaryota; kingdom Viridiplantae; phylum Streptophyta; class Magnoliopsida; order Fagales; family Fagaceae; genus Notholithocarpus; species Notholithocarpus densiflorus. The sequence goes on along the minus strand of JARYZH020002341.1, from coordinate 3,279 downwards.
ATGATCTTTTGAATATACATGATGGGTTTGATGATGAAGGCTGGCTGAAGGAATGCAAAAAACACATGATAGACACTTTCCAGGAGAGGATCTATTTAGTATTCTTGTTCCAGTAGGAAAAGAAATTAACAAGGTATGCTTCAAATATACACTTTATATGTCCTATGGCTTTAGTTGAACTACATGATAGCTACAGCTAGCATGTTTCTTGTAGAACTCAAGGATCTTTTCTGACAACCCCCCCTCTCCCCCTTTTTTCTTGAATATCTGGATTTTAGGCTTTACTCTCAACTCTATGATTTTAGGTTTGTGTCAACTCTGTGGTGCCTTTTCTTTTAGTCTCTGATATCTTCTGCAAATCAAGTTCACGGGACTGGTAGGAGTCAATCCTTGTATATCAATGCTTCAGTCTTGATTTACCTGGAGTGGATGATACTTCAGTTCTTCTAGCAGCATTATTGAACCAGAATAATTGTTGCAGGTTTAGTAAAGGTTCTGCAGGCTATTAATGGTACCACATGGCACAATATATTTTTGGATTTATGGGTTGCAGCTCTACGGCTAGAGCAAAGTGTAGGCATTGATTTGTAAAGAAATCATGCTTTCCTTTAACCATTGATTTAATATTTTTATTGGAGATAAAATTATTAAGGGAAGAGACCAGGAAAAAATAAAAATAAATAAAGTCTCTTCTTCTTTTCTGTTTTGGGGGGTGGAGGGCTTCGGGGTTGGGGTTATACTCTCCACATGGCTTGTACATATGTTGCATAAATTTGAAAAGAGAGAGAAAAAAAAATTATCCAACTTCAAGCCATTGTAATATCTTAATTAAACTTGGCCAGGCATTGGAAAAGTTATTGGTTTTGAAATTAAATTTTTTTTTTTAGTTTAGTAATCTATTCATTTACCATATATTGTATAACTAATACTTGAAATATGAATGGAGAATGAGCAAGAAATCTGATTACTTATTAAGTAAAGGAAAATGTTGAGAACTGATAACATTGGCAATTTGGAAAGAACTTTAGTACAACAGGAGTTAAGCTATGATTTTTAGGACACTTCTTCAGTGGTAATTAGGAATTATGGACACTTGAAAATGAATTTGCAGACCTCTGTTGATTCTTTAATGGGAAGTGCCTACTAAGTGAATCTTTTCATAATTCTTTCACCAGAATGGTTCATATTCCATGGTGCCTAAAATAAATTTATATCTAAAATGCTAAACTACTATAATTTCACAAAGACACGTATCTGCTGGAGCCCTTGTCTGAAAGTTTAGCTTTTACCAACTGCTAGACCCATTTTTACTTTATTTTGAAAGTAGAATCAGAGACTAGAATGCAGTTGGTTCTCATTAAGAATCATTCTTTAGATTCCCCTGTGGTTCTTCTATGTAACTTTTGTTTCTAGATATTTGCTTTGATTTGCTTTCATCTTATTTCGTTTTGGGAGAGGGATCTGTGTGAGGGTCTTGTCACCTATGCCTCGCCTAGATATGTGTTTTAAAAACTGGACCACACCGACCGGTCCAATTGGTTGAATCAGAAACTGGATCTAGAATTGGTCCGGTTAAAACCGAAAAAACCAGTCAAAATTGAAAAAAAAATATTAAAAAAAAAAAAAAAAAAAGTCAAGAACCAGGTTAAACCGTAAACCAGCTTCTTTTTCGATTTAGTTTTTAAAACCATATGCAGTTGATAATATTATTGTGGAAGAAGAATGTGAACTTATTGATGAAAGTGACAGTCTTACTAATCAAAGGATAGTAAAAAATAAAAATAGGTTATGGGAAAGCGTGGCAAGAAGTAATAGATGTAAAGTTGATAAATGTTAATGGGCCTAATTTTTATTTGTTAAAGAATCTCTCTAGATGGCCCACCTTTGCATATGTTTAATTGCAAATCCACCCAATTGTTGATTTCTGTAGAAATAAGTCTTTTTAGACCAAATGATCAGGTTGATCATGCTGAGTTAGGTCATTTCAGTTGGACCTGAAAAAATGATGTCTCTCTCTTATTTTGTGTTCGTCTTAGATTCCTTTTTTTTTAAAGTAATTTTTTGTTTGCTCTTTTAGATCAGCTCAAAGGGCTTATGTTCTATTTTCCTTGCTTTTTACTGTCTATCTTCCATGCAAATTTGGTTATTAGGTTAGAGCTCCTCCCTTATATTCCTGATGGGTCTTGATATTTGTCTTTGTGGTATTCTTGTGAGGCTTCTTATATTCCGGTTTGTTTGTTTGTTTGTTTTTTTCTTTTTCTTTTAGCTGGGAACATGCGACATCTGACTATTGAGGCTTTAATCGCAAGGAATCTGATGATTTTTTTTTTGGGGGTAAATTCTAATGGACACATTGGTATATTATTGGCCACGTCGAGGATGAATATGAACCTGTTTTAGATACTTACAAAACGAAGGGTAATTAATGTGATGATGTATTGATGGATATTATGACATTTTGTATAATTCTTTGTTATTGGAAATTTGAATTAATTTACTCTCTTGGAGATATCAATTCCAAATTTCCAACATCTTTTTAGGGTTTTTGTGGATGTCTTATAAATAAGACAAGTCATACACCTCACTTTAGCCATTTAAAACGTTGTAAATAAATATTGTTGATACGAGTATTAAAAGAGAGTAACATGAAAACCTTGGCACAATACGTTTGGTTTGAGAAGAAATATACTTATGTTAATACAAACCTATGGAAATGAATAATATTTGTAGGGTTTGTAAACAAATATTGTTGATACAAGTATTAAAAGTTCAAAATTACCTTGGAACAATATATATATATATATATATATATATATATATATATGAGATGGGTTCAAGTTACACCTGGTATAACCACATTTTTTAAACCATTGGATTTAAATAGATCCAACAGACAACAAAAGGTACTCATTAATGCTAATATTCTGATTAAGATCTCATTTATTATCCTTTATTTATGACATTCCATACTTATCTCTAAAATCAAAAACTGGTATACGTTCTCTCTGCACTCATTATTGTTGCCTCTTCCATTTCCCTGAGTGTGAAAACCGATCCATGGTGCCTTTTGGTGTGTTGGGGGGTTTGATTTTCAAGTTGCCAAAACTCCACAGGTTTATAAACCCCTGAAAAGTTGAAGACATGAATGTTATGTAACTATATTGTGGAGAAGCGGAAACACTAAGAGAAGAAGTGAAGAATATACAAGGGTCTGTGTGATCTTGGGACTTGCACTTGCTTCTCCGGCGCTTGTTCCACGCTGAAACCAATCCGAAAGGC
>JARYZH020002340.1:0-16533 GCA_030021035.2 Notholithocarpus densiflorus | reverse complement strand
GTAATGCCTACCATAGAATTTTATCAAATTCTGCACACAGATTGGAAGTAAGTAATTCATTCAGCGATACAACTCTATTCTATATATAAAATAACTGAGCAATGAAGTTGTTAGAATCTTTAACTAATTTCTCTAATTAGTAATTAAGTGCTTCTCACATGCCAGATACAAATAAGCAAAGCTACAACCATATGAATAAGCTTTCTCTTAAACGACAGCCGTTTTATCTTCAAGCTTATTTTCTTGAGAATTTTGAGAATTTTATTATTTTTATTTTTTGAATTCTATTTTTTAAGAGTAATCAATTTGTACCCATAATAAATAAGATAGAGAATTGAGGATCATAGGATAATTCAGGTGTATCTTGAGCAAGGAGTTAATCCATTATATATACTCCAACCAAATAGCCAACCCTCTTTTATCACTACTGCCTGAGCCCCAACCCCAAGAACCCGTATCTTGTGAGCCCGAGCAAGCTCATAAGATAATTAGATCAAACCCAACCTCAATTCTAATTAATGTTCCAATGGAGGTTGAAACAAATGACTTGAAGGTCTTTGTAACACCCCAGTTATTAAGCGTAATTTGGAAGAAGCTTGGTAATTTACTTATAAGATATTTTTGGGGCAAATTGGTAATTAAGCTTTTCAACTTAAGTCAGCCCCTCCCCCCCCCCCCCTTTTCTTCCTCATTTTCACGTTGATCTCTCTCTCCCTCTCTCGTTTTTCTTGTGCTGCCAGCCTCTCCCTTCCTCTCACCCAAATCTTAATCCCTCTTCATCTGTCATGGACAGCCACCGTTTGATTGTCCCTCTAGCCACCATGTACTCCTTTAATTGTGCCTTTTTCCAACAAGAATTTAAGGTAAAAATCTAAGATTTTATCTCAATTTCTTCTATGAAATCCGTTGAATTTTGCTATTTAATGATTATTATAGTGAATACTTGATGGATTTTGGTGAATAATAGAAGATTAGAGGGTTAAGATGATTTGGGTAGTAATGGTTTTGTTAAAATCCAAAAATTTCATATCATTTGAAGAGTTTTTGCTTTGATAAAAGGTTTTGGTTGATTAGTTTCCTAATGGGTATTTGAGGGTTGGTTTGCTAGATCAACTATATGGGTCTTGTTGTTGCATATGTTGATGTGGGTTGATTTTGTGGAAGTTTGGGTTGATTTTTTTGAAGTGTGTTCTTTGCATTTTAAATGACTTTGGCAAATGTGGGTGTGAGTGAAGTGATAACTACAAATTTATGCAAGTGAAGTGTGAGCATGTGCTTTTTGCATACCAAGTGTTTGATAAGTTGTTTATATGAGATTTTGGGTTTGATTCCTTGTTTTTAATATGCTTTAAATCTTGTGGTTTTAATGGGAGTGGTACTCAAATAATTTGGGCTAGTCCTGAAACTATAACAATTTTCTAAAGCTGTCAGGGACAGATTTGAGTTAGTTGCAATACATGATTTTTAATAAATTATAGAAAAATTTTTTTGGGCTGAACTTTCTGTGGTACATTTTATACATATAGGGAAATGTTCCCTTAAAGTCTTGAATTAATCGGATAACTTTTCATCTACCAAACTATTTTTACAAAATTGCTGCCCTTCTATATACTAAATCTGAAGGTAAGACTAAAACGTTTGAGAAATTGTGGAATTAATCCCAAACCTCGGTTGATCTTATCTTGGCTTAATTATATTATTTAGTATTCAAAGAGATTCATGAGTATGTTATATTATCTTATGATGCACATTATTGCAGTAGTGAATTTAAGATGTTTTGGTTGTGTCAGCAGTAGTGAATTTAAGATGTTTTGGTTGTGTCAGCACTTTTGAGTTTCTTGGATGCTTGTTTGGTTCCCGTTTGGGAAGGGTACTTGTCTTGGGATGGTTAAGCTAGGCTTTAGGGCCTTAGGTTTGATTTTTAAGTGAATCTTATCCAATATATGGAGACAAATTTGATAGTGTAATTTTGTAGTAGGCCTTGTTATTAATAGACTTGATACTTGTGTTTCTAGGTTCCAAGGTACTTGGTGATGGAACTAGTAACTTGATTGGTTGAATGATGTGCCCAGTTGAGGTAAATTTGGATTGGACTGCTGAGGTAAGTAGTTTTTTAATGGGATTTTTGGAAAATAACCATATTTCATAAATGTTGTTTTTGGGTCAAACACATTTTGAAAAATTATATATAGATATATGTTTTCTTAAAAGTGTTGTGTTGTGACCCTATTATATATTGTTATATATAAAAATGCATCATATTTGGTATTGCATTTGGGGAAATGCATGAATTGTTGACATGAAAAAATGAGCATCTTTTATTTAATCTTTGATAAGGAAATCATGGATTTTATGGTATATTAGAAAATTTAAAGATGCTTATCTTGTCTTGTTATGTGGGAAATTGATAGAAAAATATTTTGACAAGAATGAAGTTTAAAAATAAAAAATAAAAAAACCTTACAAACTTTGTGGAAGTTGGATTATTTAAGGTTTTTTTGAAATTACCTAGATATAAACTATGTATTTGAAAGTAATGTAACTTGTGAGCTTTATGTGGTTTTAACACCATGCCATGTGTGATTTCCCGGTGATCACTCAATTTGGTTTCCGTAGTCTTTGTGACAATGGAATCAAATCTAGGTCAGTGTCCTTTCACTTTGGATGATGCGTTCTTCCCTGCTGCGCATGGGGGGAAGAGGTTCCTTGATTGTGTGTGGGTGAGGCTGTTGCTTATGGGGCTTAAAGACCACATGCAAAAGAGATCCAATTTGACACGCTCTCCATGCTGCCCATTAGGGGAGAGAAAAACCTTAAGGGTATGTGTGAGGCTGCTGTCTATGGGGCCAAGAGTCTGCATACCAGAGAGGACAATATCATGCCAGTTGTAAATGGGTGGATCCCCTGATCGGTCTATGTGGTAGTGTGGTATATTTGTGATAAATTACCTTATGTTAGATTTTATGGTTTTCGAAATTATATTGTTAGTGCTCACAGATTATAGTATATAGTTTCAAGGTATTTACTTTGAGAAACTTTATGCTTCATTATTCAATCATTCTTGTCATATCATATTATTATTATTGAAAATGAAACTTGCATTTCCCCCACCCCCATTAATTATGCTTGTTAGGTTTTAAGTACTTAGTAACTAATGTATTAGAACTCTAATTTGTATTGTTGGAAAACCATGTTCAAAACAGATGTTAGTCTTGTTTAGACTTGCTCAAAGTATAGGTCTTTTATGTAAAGTTGGAATCGAGTTAACTGCAGAATTGAGTGTGCAATTCTGACTGGCTCGATCGATCGAGAATTAGACTCGACCGATCGAAAGTCGGGCAGAATGTTTTTTTCTGCAGAATTTCCAACTCAGCCCTAAGCCCATATGACGTGTAGGGTTTTATGTTTTTCTCTAGGTATAAAGGGAAACCCTAGCCACGTTTTTGTGGTTGCTCTATTTGCTGTATGTGTGAATCTCTTGTGAGATCTGAGAGGTGGTTACCTTCACACATGCTTAGGATTATCAAGAAGGAGATTTCATTGAGAGCTTGATGATCATTCAATTGCTGCAATAAAAGCTTAAAGATACACAAGCAGGAGTGCTTGTACTTGCTGGAGAATCCAAGAAAGAAGGAGTCCGTGGTCTCAGAGCTTGCATGTGGTCGTGTTAGTAGGTTTTTTACTGATGGGTAGCAATAAGATGTTAGTGGTTTAAGTCGCTATTGTAAAACTTTGATTCTTTCATAGTAGATTCAGGTTTACCTTGAGGATAGTTAGGTTAAATCCTCCCCAGGTTTTTACCGGTTTGGTTTCCTGGGTCATCATATCTTTGTGTTCTTTATATTCCGCACTTTACATTGATATGATTATATGATTGTGTTAACCTAGATCTGATATTTGGACTAAGTAATAACTTGGCTAATTAACTAGATTAATCTGGTTGTGTTTTAAGGGGTCTAAAAACAAACAAGTGGTATCAGAGCTGGTTGCTCTCTTGTTGTAGATCTTTTGATCTCTAAGCTGATCCTTGACCCCTGTTGTCATAGAACACGGATACTTTCTAGTTATTCCTCCTCACTTTGATGAGAATAATTATGCTTATTGGAAAATAAGGATGAAAGCATTCCTGAAATCAATTGATAAGAGAGTCTGGAACTCCGTTGAATACGGATGGGAGAAGCCCACTACTCCTATTAGTGAGTGGCAAACTTCTCAGAAAGAAGCAGTAGCCTTCAATAGCAAAGCTATGAATGCAATATTTAATGCTGTTTCTATGGAGGAATTTAAGAGAATCTCTAATGTTGAGATTGCTTATACTGCTTGGAATATCCTTCAGACTGTGCATGAAGGCACAAAGGCTGTCAAAATCAATAAGTTACAGCAATTAACAACTAGATTTGAAAGAATTAGGATATTTAATGATGAATATTTTGATGAATTCTATGCTAAGCTTAATGATATTGTTAATTCTGCATATAATCTGAGTGAAATCTATGATCAACCTAAAATTTTTAGGAAAATTCTTAGATCTTTAACTGAAAATTTTAGACTCAAAGTGACTGTCATCACTAAGAGCAAGGATGTGGACTCCATCCCTGTTGATGAACTTGTAAGATCCCTTCAGTCCTATGAGTTGGACCTACCCAAAACTAGCAAATCCAGATCAATGGCTCTTAAGTCGGTTGATAATGTTGATGTTGGTGGATTTCATGATGAGCTCTATACTACAGAGATTGCTTACCTTGCCAAGAACTTTAGGAATTTCCTTAGAAACAACAACAGAATGAGAAGAGGTAAGAACACTGCTGAACCTAGAAATTTTAGGAAGAATGATTCCACTAAGGTTAACAACACTGAAAAACCTAGAGAAAAAGTAGGTCAATCTTCTAATAATTCTATGGGTCCTCAATGTTTTGGATGTCAAGGGTATGATCACATGAAATCTGAATATCCTACATACTTGAGGTCTAAGGGTAAGGCTATGGCTGTAACCCTTAGTGATGATGAAGTTTCTGACAATGAGTCTGATAGTGATGAGGATGGAAATTTCATTGCTTTCACTGCTACTGCTGTAGTTGATGAAAGTGTTGCTGTTGAGGAGAACCCTTCTGATGGGGAACTCTCTAAAGATGCAGATCTTCAAGAAGCCTACAATAAACTTTGCAAAGTTGCTACAAAGGATGCTATGAGTGTTGAATTAGGCTTAAAGAAAATTGCATCTCTTGAACTTGAAAAGAAAAATCTGCTTGTGAAACTGTTTGATGCCAATGAATTGTTGAATAATGTGAACACTAAGAACATGCTTTTGCTTGATAAAGTTAAGAATTTGGAACTTGAATTATCTGTTGCTAGAGAACAAACTAATAGGTCTGCAAGCTCCAAACTTGATCACATTCTGAGTGTTCAAAAGTCTCCCTCTGACAAAACTGGCTTAGGTTTTGTAGAAAGCATCTTTGTGCCTACACCTCATTCCACAAACTTTGTCCCTTCTTCTTCTTCCGAACCCCCTGTAAGTGGGGCTAAATCTGTAGAAGTTACACCTCCTAGAAAAATTAGGGTTGATCTTCATGAGTCTAAACCTAAGGCTCCTAACCCTTCTAAGGGCAAAACACAGGATAAGCCTGCATGGGTTTGTCATTTTTGTGGAAAGTCTGGACACATTCGTCCAAACTGTTACAAGCTGCAAGCTGCTAAGCGAGCAAAAAAGTACTTGTGCCTCAAGCACAAGATCCTATGGCACTTATTGGTGAATTGGTAAAGGCTCTAAACTTTTATTCCAATCCTAGAGTTGGTAATCATTCTCATGTAAATAAGAACTCCAATGCTTGAGGTGCATCTAAAAAGTTTTGGATGCAAAAGGCTCAATCTAAGTAAGTCTTTCTGACATGGTCCTTGTGCTTCATTACTCTACTCTTTGTGACCATTGTTCTTTGTTTTTTGTTTTCTTTGTTTCTAAGATTTGCATTGCATTACATTCATGCATTTCATTCTAGATTTTTTTTTTTTTTTATCCTTTCCAAATAAATAAATTTAAAAAAATAAATAAATAAAAGGGAAAAGGAAGCAAATTGTGTTTTGCAATTTTTTTTGTCATTGAAAATAAGGTTGGTCAATTTATTTTCACATAACATGTCTTTGTACCTTGTTTAGCTTGGATGAGCTTATTTATTGCACTTTACTAGTTGAAACTTTGTAGTGCATGTTGTGTGGGAAAGATGTTTATAGTTTTTGATCACTTTGTCTTGATCTTGAAGTCACATGTCTTTGACTGTCAGACTTGAGCCTTTGGAGAAAGACATAAATAACCATCTCACCATTGTTCACTAGCCAATCATGAACACCTTAATGCATATCGTAAGATTTTGTGCTCAAGAAAGTGTAGCATATGCACAAAAAGAAAATAAGGTGTAGCATCGGTTAAATTGCTTAAAATTGGTATGTACATTATTGGACTTAAAGGTTAATCAATCAAATAAAATTGGTGTGTACATTATCCCGGCTATTTTAATAAGTTTCTGCTAAAGAAAAATTTGTGTGTACAATATGAGGCAAATCAAAAAACTTACATGATTGCAAGCTTATGATTTAGGAGATGTAGGAGTTATATGATGTAACTCTTTAGGTGATAGTCTCTTTCAAACTCTATGTGATGAATTTTGTAGAAATTGTGATTGATTTCTATTCACATATCACCTCACATGTATCTCAAGCTTTTGCTAGTTGCACACACTACACAAGTTACTCTTTGCTAAACTGTGTACATGTTACTGTGTGTGTTTTTGGTTTGACCAACCAAGTTTGAAAATTCCTTGAGTTTTATGCAAAACATATTTGGTGTTTGAGATTTTAAGAGAATGGATTGAAAATCTTAATTTTGGAAAAACTGGGTTCAAAATAAGTGTTTTTAAAAAGCATTTCATCTCATACTCATGCATTTTATTCATAAAATTCAATGCTTTGAGGAGTTTCTGTATAAAATTGCTTTGATTTTCAAAATTTTGTTTTTTCCAGAATTTCGACCGATCGAAATTACGATTAAAAATGGTTGTGAGTCTCTGTCTGTTTCGATCGGTGCTCGATTGGTGTTGGATCAATCGAAGCATTTTCAACCGATCGAATCTGTTTTTCGATCGATCGAAAATCGTGTAGAGAATTTTTTAAAAACTGATTTTCACATGTTCAAACTCACTTTTTCAAAAGTTTTCAAGTTTTTCTCTCTCTATACGACTCGGTCAAGGCTCCAATCCAATTTTTTGTCGTTTTCCACCATTCCTTTTGCAAGGTTTTTCTCTCTCAAGGCCGGTAAGACCTTTATACCCTTCCTTTTGCATTTATTTTCACTTTTCATGCATCAAATCATGCATTATTTGGAAAATTTCGAACCTATGCAATTTTTGGGGTTTTTGATGAATTAAGCCTTTTCTTTCACAATTGATCAATGGGTTTTTGTTGGGGGATGTTATAAACATGATCTATGGTGTTTAATTTGATCAATTTGATGTATTGTGAGAAATTGAAAATTCTAGGGCTTGAAACTACCCGATTTGGGGATTTTGCTCAAATTGAGTTTAATTGATGAAATTGGCTTGTTGGATTGATTAATTTGATCATTATAAATTGTTTTCTAACTTGTGTGATGATCAATTGGTCAATTTAGTACAAATTGAACAAGTGGTTTTTCACAATTTTGGGGTTTTTGTTATAAACTCTATGCTCAAGCCAATTTTGTGATTCTAAACTTAAATTGAACCTGTTATTACTGCATTAGAGCATGCATCATGATATTTATCTGTTCATGCATCATATAGATTGTTATTTCTATATTTTTTTTATGCTAACTTGCAGTTTGCCCTTGGTTTCTTTTTGTTTTTGTTTGTTTTTTGTTTTTTTTTTTTTTGTTCTTTCTCTTGTGTCTTTGTCCTTATCTTAGCACCATGCTTAGGAAGACTAGAGCCCATAGGACATCCTCCTCTTCTTCTGCTCCTTCCTCTGTGGGAAATTTGTTTCGAAGTGAGAAATGCTGAGAGCTTTATAAGACATTAAACCTTAAGAGAAAGATTTGGGCTGAGCGTAAGATTATGTTAGATGAGCTAGATCCTGCCATTAGGGCAAACTTTGAGCGTCGGGGCTGGTTGCCACTTTTGGATATTGATTATCCTCCTCCAGCTACCCTGATTAGAGAGTTCTACTCGAACCTCTCTATCCACGTCTATGATTCCAACACTTTAGTAAAGAGTTGGATACGAGATGTAGAGTTCACCATTACTCCTAATGTAGTGGCTGATGCTCTTGGGGTACCTGTGGTCCTGCATCCTGTTTACCCTTATGATGAGTCTCCTCCCCTAGACGACATCATGTCATATATCACTGGTACTTCTATCCGATGGGGTACTTCTATCCGATGGGGTGCTGATCCTCGGATCACATCTGTTGAGCTCACTGAGACTACCTACCTTTTCTTTAGGATAGCATGTCATTCCTTGTGGCCTATCTCTCATCTGCACACCATTCCTTTAGAGCGATGGGTATTTTTGTATGCTCTTGTTACAGATGCTCCTATTAGTTTTCCTTATCTGTTTCTTTGTTCTTTGAATGAAGTTCATAAGAGTTCCTCTACCGCTCATGCTCTTTTTCATCTTGTTTTCATTCATAAGATTTTGTTGTTTTTAGGTTTAGATGACTTCCCCGCTTCTGAGCCCGTACACATTATTGCTCCCATAGGTGCCACTTTTCTTTGACAGAGGGCTGCTCAGATGAGAGAGAGCTCTAAACGCACTCGAGTTGAGCCTTCTGGTACTGCACCCCCTCCTTCTTCTACAGATACTACTGCAGGTGAGGTGTCTGCTGATCCTATTGGTGCTGCTGCTACTGCTGTTCCTCCACCATCTACTTCGGATGACTTTGACATTCGTCGTACTTTGGAGACTGTCATGACCGTTCAGGCGGCTCATGGTCAGATTTTGGTGGACATGCTTGATGAGCTCCGTGCTTTGCGAGCAGATTTGGCGCATCTTCGACGTTCACCTTCACCACCTCCTTTTAATGATGAATTCTGATTGCCCTTTGGCATTCTGTCACAAAAAGGGGAAGTACATTTGAGTACTTTGTAGAGGAGATTTTTGTTTTAGGGAGTTTTTTTTTGTTGTTGGAGCTTGTGGAGTTTAGATTGTATCTAGGTGCTTCACTGTGTATGTATCCTCTTTAGCTCTTCATGTATTGTTTTTGGGCTATTCATGATAGGGGGAGATACATTATCCTCTATGTTTCTTGTTTCACTGCTCATTGATTTATATTTATGAGTTATTCATGATATATGTCTTTGTTTTGTGTTTTGTGAAGTCAAGAATTTGTTTTTATTTACTTGTATTTTCCACACATGCGTTTATGTGTTTGTTGAGTATTTCAGGAAATATATAGGTTGATTCAGTCGTGCTGCTGTCTACACTTGCAACTGATGCATAGTAGTTAGGTTTGATTATTTTGTAATGGGCATTATTTTGTAAAGGGCTTTTACTTGTAACTTTGAGCATTGTGTTTGTGTTCTGTCTCGGATTGTCAAAGGGGAGTTTGTTAGGTTCTAAGTACTTAGGAACTAATTTATTAGAACTCTAATTTGTATTGTTGGCAAACCATGTTCAAAACAGATGTTAGTCTTGTTTAGACTTGCTCAAAGTATAGGTCTTTTATGTAAAGTTGGAATCGAGTTAACTGCAGAATTGAGTGTGCAATTTTGACTGGCTCGATTGATCGAGAATTAGACTCGACCGATCGAAAGTCGGGCAGAATGTTTTTTTCTGCATAATTTCCAACTCAGCCCTAAACCCATATGACGTGTAGGGTTTTATGTTTTGCCCTAGGTATAAAAGGGAAACCCTAGCCATGTTTTTGTGGTTGCTCTATTTGCTATATGTGTGAATCTCTTGTGAGATTTGAGAGGTGGTTGCCTTCACATATGCTTAGGATTATCAAGAAGGAGATTTCATTGAGAGCTTGATGATCATTCAGTTGCTGCAATAAAAGCTTAAAGATACACAAGCAGGAGTGCTTGTACTTGCTGGAGAATCCAAGAAAGAAGGAGTCCGTGATCTCGGAGCTTGCACGTGGTCGTGTCAGTAAGTTTTCTACTGGTGGGTAGCAATAGGATGTTAGTGGTCTAAGTCGCTATTGTAAAACTTCGATTCTTTCATAGTGGATTCAGGTTTACCTTAAGGATAGCTAGGTTAAATCCTCCCCAGGTTTTTACTGGTTTAGTTTCCTGGGTCATCATATCTTTGTGTTCTTTATATTCCGCACTTTATATTGATATGATTATATGATTGTGTTAACCTAGATCTGGAATTTGGACTAAGTAATAAACTTGGCTAATTAACTAGGTTAATCTGGTTGTGTTTTAAGGGGTCTAAAAACAAACAATGCTACTTACTGGGCTTTAGCTCATCCTACTCTCCACCAATTTTTCAAATAAATTTGCTATACCCCGAACATGGAGCTTGTATAATTGGTGGTGATTGGAGCATTATTCTAATTGAGAGAGTTATGCTATGATTGGTTGGTGACTCAACTTACTAAATTTATTGAGGCCATAGCTAATTCTATCGGAGGTTGGGCTCTTGAGGTTTGTTAGCCTTGGGCATGGTAGGCTTAGATTCTATCATTGAGGTTGCCTATCCTTGGAAGAATTGTGATTTTACATCAATCCATTTGGAGCTTTGGAATTTCACGTATATTTGGAGACATGATTCATAATTTGTATTGTTTGTAAATGTCTCTTAGAGCTCTGACTTATATTGTAGAGAGATCAATATGTTTATTTATTTTATCATTTGGAAAGAAAAAAAAAAATCCTTTACAATTTCTTTTGAAGGTTTGGTTTCGCTTGCTTTGAACCCTTTTGGGTTTGGGGCGTGACAGTCTTAGTGATTTTCTCAATGAAATTAATGGAGGGTGAGGATGATATTAATAAGGAGTGCCAAGGGTTGTCTTATTTTCCTTGAGTGATGAAGGAGTTGATGATAGAAATATCTTAGATGAAAAAAGTGAAAATTTCAAATTTTGGGATTAAGAAAATACTGGATAATAGAAGACAATCTTCTAGGTAGTAACATGGTGGAGAATGGAATGGTGACCTTGGTTCTGAGTATATATGTTGATAGTGATGAGTTGATCAATCCTATAGGATTTAATGATGAAGTTTAGACCCCCCCAGAGTTCAATGACACTACTGGTTTCAAAAAGCCCATTAACCTAATTCCTACTGAAGTTGAAGGATGCAGTGTGGTGATTTAATGCATGCAAGATCATCTCAAGAATATGTCCCCAATGATTTGAGAGCTGAAGCCTATTGGCAACAATTTTATTGGTTTTTAAAATGAAGCGAAAACTATGAACTAAAAAAATGTAGTGAAAACACATGTTTGAAGTACAAAAAAAAAAAAAAAAAAAAAAATGGTATTCATTATCATATTTCTAGTAATATTTTTTCAAAACCAAAAAATCACAATTTGTGTTTGGTATGAGTGGTAGAATACAAATCCTGTGTTTTTTTTTTTTTTTTTTTAAATGGGTACTTATCACACAATTATGTATTGTCAACATCGCATGGGTTTAACGGTTTCTAAGATAATTAACAATGCCACTCAACAATATTCCTCAAAAATTGAAAATACCTCAAAAGGTGTTCTCTAAATTTAATGTTCTCCAAACTTTTTTTTTTCCCCACAATTTTTAGTACTTAAATATTGAAAATTATTGTTTAAACTGTGATGCCAAACAGACCTAGAGGATTGCCTCTATATCCTTAGTCAATCAATCAATGCATTCTCTTCCATAAGACTGTTAAATCACCATTTTTATGAGTTCGCACATGGTTTGCCTCCCTTCTTGCCTTTTATTGAGAGGATGCTATATTATGATCTCTATCCCTAGCCAAGACACTCCAAAAGACTTTATAACTTTATGCATGAATAATAAATAAATAAATAAATAACAAAAAAAAAAAAAACACTCACCCTTTAAAGTAGCATATGGAGGACCATAGATAGTGGTCAACAACAGTGGGATGTGGCCGTGAGGGGAGGGTCGAGAAAATTGAGGCACTAATATATTGCCTTAACATTTTCCCAAACTACCTTAGTTTCTGCTAAGAAAATAAAATCTAGGTTAGCATAGGCCTTTCAATGGTTTAACTGCCGGGGTCCTAGGAAAATGATTAGCACACTTTTTAAGCTCTACTCGCAAGCCTAAGCTCTAGGCCTCTAGCCCATGAATTACATGTTATCATGTATTTATTTGATTTTTTTTTAATAAAATAATTAAAGTTTATATATATATATATATTGTTAGGTTCTAAAAGTTTATAACAATTGGCAAATTGTAAACACAAACTTGTCTAGATATAGATCTTAGAGTTTATACGTATTATTAGACAATGCTCAAGGTGATTCAAGTCAAGATTCAAGAACAAGTAAGCTACAAAAAGAAGATTTCAAAATTTGCTTAGTTCGACTGATCGAAAGACAGGCTCGATCGATCGAAATACGGGTTTGCAGAATTTTAATTAAGTCCGAACAACAGTTCAAGCCCAAAAAGGATTAGGATTTCATATCTACTTCTTCTTGTATATAAAGGAAACCCTAAGCACGTTCTTAAGTAAGGCTTTTTAGAGAGATTAGAGTGCATCTTGTGCCTCCTTTTGTAGATCTAGGGGTTTGTACCCAAAAGCTCTCTAAAGTCTTCTACCAGTGTTATTCCTTAAAGAATCTCAAAATCCGGTGTTATAGAAGTTGCTGCATACAAGATCAATATCTAAGGAGATCCAAAACCTTTGAGTGGAGTCTCAAAGTCACAAGCAGGTGAACTTGTATTGGTGCAAAGTCCAAAAAGAGAAGGAGTCCGTGGATTCGGAGTTTGCACGTAGTCGTGTCAGTAAATTCTACATGTGGTAGTAATAGGATGTTAGTGGTCTAAGTCTTATTGTAAACTTCAATTCTTTCTAGTGGATTTGCTTTTTACCTTGAGGATAGTTAGGTTAAATTTTCCCCAAGTTTTTTACCAGTTTGGTTTTCCTGAGTCATTATATCGTTTTGTTATTTACTTTTCTGCTGCTTTGCATGATATGATTGTTTTGTTTTAACCTAGATCTGAATAATAAACCTAAGTATTCACTTGGTTAATTAATTAGGTTAAACAATCTAGTTTAAAGGGATCTAAAACCTAACATATATAAATATATAAATATATATATATATCTATCAACCATATAAGTTGAGTTGAATGAGTCATATTAGGTTAGGTCAGACTAAAATTGAACATTTCTAAATTTAAACAGTTATAATGACATTTACATAAAACTAAACAATATTTTGAAAAAGAAATAAAGACACTTACATTTATAATTAAAAGCCTAATAATTTTTTTTAGAAAATAAAATTAATTAATAGAGTTATTTTAATAATTTGGCTGGATTCAATTACCAAACACGGAAAACCAAACCCAGACAATTTTAAATCATAACCTGTGTCAATGTATTTAGAAAATCCCAAACCTTTACTATTAGATTAGAATTGGGTTCAAAAACCCATTAAACATGACCCATTGCTATCCCTAGTTAACTAAGGGATTAGACAATATAATGTGATTTGATATTGTAAAGAAGAAGAAAAAACCTTGACCTACACACTCAAGCTCCCATAACTTCCTGAATTCGGGTTGATATATAAAAATTAAAAAACAAATCTATCTTAGCCCGTGTTTGGTTCAAAGAATTTAATATGCCCCCAAACATCTAAATTATTATTAGGATCGATTGTGATGCATGAGAACTTGGATATCTAAAAATGTAAGTATATCTACGTTTGGTTTAATTAGCAATCTGATAAGCCAATCAAAACCACCTTGTTTGGAAAAGATAGCAGTAATTTGATAATTTCCACAAGTTCGTGGGCCTAACAGGCCGACATTCTTGTTTCTCCTAAATGATGATACTACCGAAGTTGGGAAGACCAGGTGAGGTAAGGTGACTGGATTCTTTATAGAAGATCCACCGATGTCCTTTTAAGCAATATGGGCTAGCCCGCCCTTAAAGCGATCCAGTTACAAAGACTTCGGTATCTTTTTCTGGAAAGATTTGGGCCCAAAGTTTGGTGAATTGTCCTGAGAGAGGCGTTCGGTACTTTAGTGACTGGATGTCGTAAATCAGGCTTGCTAATGGAGACATTTGAGGCCTGGACCCATTGAGTTTGAGAAAATTTATAAACACAACTTTTCTATCACAATTTTTGTCACAACTTTGATGTGGTCGACAGAAAGTGATCAAGAAAAATAGGCGAGTTTATGTAAAAGTGATAGGTAACTACTTATAGTTTGTCACACTAAAATTGTAAAGAATAGGTTTTCGTGTATTTGTCATGACCAATTATTCTTTGTCCAAGACCAATGCATTATGCAAGAGAAAATAACCAATTTGGTATATATCCCTACCTTGATCATGCGGGAACGATTTTGGTTCCTTGAGACCACTTCACTCAAAGAATCTAAATAAAACCAAGCCAATCATAAACTTGACTAGCTAGGGACATCACCTTGAAATAAGTTGTTTGTATGTTACGTACGTGTAATATACATTCATGCATGTACGCTCTTTGTTTTAAAGTCACGGACACGGTGTAGGTTGAAAGACTATGTAAATGTGATAAGTAATGCCCTAACTATGCTTTTTAAATCAAGAAGCTGTTGCAATAAGACTGTAGAGGCTAAGCTGAGAATGTTTCTGCAACTATTTGATAGTGATTTGGTTGTTCTGCAATATATACATTACACTCTTTGTTTTGAACTCACGGTGTAGATTGGAAGTCCATGAAAATGTGAGTATAATTGATTTTGCTTTTGAAAACAAGAAGCTATACTGAAGTACGACTCTCTAAACAAGCTAAGAATGTTCTCCAACTTTTGATGGTGTACCATAACGTGTTTAGTGTTTATTCGTCTAAGAGAGAGAGAGAGGATCACAAAAACTATAAGCGTATAAATAGGATTGCAAGAAGAGAGATCACCCGCGAAAGACTCAATTATATAAGTGCTTATTTACTATTTACGAGGTGCTCTCAACTCTCAAGGGTAAAAGCTTTTCGTTATTTCCAGGCCTCTTTGCTTGGTAAGACTTGGATCTGTTATTGAGATTTAAAATTTCTATGAGTTTAATTTAAACTTCTGCCTACTTAAATTTTTGATAAATTAGATCTTATCGTTCAAATAGCCCATATATATAAATATATATATATATATATATTAATAAAAATCTTGAGAGTTTAAAGTAAGTTTAGTGAGAGAGAAAAAAATTAGTGTTTATTACCTATACTCCATTACACACATATTTAATACACTCACATGAAAAGGCAACTAAAACCATGACTTGAAGACATAATTTTTGAGTTGAAAATTATAACTTCAAATTATAGTTTCAATTGCTTTTTCACATGTGTGTAACAGTGTGTAATTGTTTTTATCAACCAAAAAAAACCACGTCTAGACTCTAGAGTAGAGACTTGAAAAGAAAAGTCCATTAGTGATTTGTTATAACCATCAACTTTCAAGAAAATGTATGATAGAAGTCTAAGCTTTCAAGAAAATACAAATGTTACACTGTGTAAGGAATTTTTCAAAATATTATTTCAATATATATTTGATACTATATTATTGATTTACTCTCAAATTAAAAATTTTAAGAGGTGAATGATTCTCTTGCTCTAATTTGATATTGTATTTGTAGCTTCCTAATATCAAATCAATTATTTATTGAATACTTTTGTAATCATGAGCTTCACTCATTTACATTCCTTGGCTTAAGATAATATACACATCATCATGTTGTAATTATTATGTGTCAAATTTCACATAAAAGTTCTCTATTGACAATTGTGATGCCAACATCAAACGCAATAATAATTCTATAAAAATTTAATAAAAAACCTTATTAGCTTTACTGTTGTCTTTTTAATGGTATAATACAAAATATTGCAATTGGAAAAAATTTCAATAAGAAGAATTGCACAATATTTTTAAGGCATTAAATGTTTATTTATTAATTATTTCCTTTTCTTCAGATGATAATGATATTAACTACAAAATTTTTATCATCATGCACCCTTAGCGTAGTAATCATTCCACAAGTCTAAATTTTTGTTGGGTGAGGGGGATAAGGGACATGGTTCATGTCTCCAAGAGATTCTATGTTGAATAAAATTTAAAAAAAAAAAAAAAAAAAAAAGACCCTACAAAATTAAAGAATCTCTGAAACCTAACAAAAAGGTTCAAAATATTATTTCTCTTTCACCAAGGTTTACTATTGTCCTCAGGGTTTAGCTTCCTTTTTACACTGAAACTAACACTATTCTAAAATGGTCACATGTTCATCTTCTATCCCATCTTGTGTTATGCATAAGAAGGTAGTTGCTCAACATTATCAAAAATATTGTGTGTTTTCTATTGTATAATTGAATATCTTATTTTGAGTGGGGCTCACTCTAATGAATTTTT
>JARYZH020002339.1:0-16538 GCA_030021035.2 Notholithocarpus densiflorus | reverse complement strand
GTTTGACAGGTGCTCTTCAAACATTTGATTGTCATAGAAACTGTTGAGGCACAGTTAAATTTGGAAGCCTTTATATCATATGAATATGACTGTAGGCCTACTTAACTGTTGTTGGTGGTGGTGTGCTTTTTTTTTTGTAGCCTTTTCAGTTAAGGAAAAAAAACAAAAAAACAAAAAAAAACAAAACAAAAATAAAGAGCCCAGGTAAGTTGAAATACATTTCCAAATGTACACGAGGGCAGACAATTTTTAACAAGAATATTAGGTGCAAGAATCTTGTGGTTCAATGATCCTATTGATTCTCGCATAACAAAAAATCTGGGTGCAATCTCCCTGTCTCACTTGTTATATGGAAGGAAAAAAATAGGAGTTAAAAATAATATGTGAAATATATAAATGATAGATGAAGACATTATCGAGTCATCCTCTTTACATGGTAAATACGGGAAAAAAAAGATGAATAATGACTAGCTCATTTGGTTTGAAATAATTACCTCCAAGCTTCTCTCAATTCTTTTGTGCAGACAACATTTTTGTCTGATGTCATTCTAACATGATTATGCATCATATATGCTCTTCCTTGGCTTTTATCATTTATTTTGCTCTTTGGAACATGTGGGTAGTTCACAATAAATTGATTTTAAAACAATTAGACAACTCAATCTCAGATCGAAAATAATTTTACTATTATGCTTATAACACAAAAGTTTTACTCACCAAACAACCAAGCTGGATTTCATGGTTTCCTCCCCTTATTGGCTATTGGAAATCATAAGCTGAATATAGATTGCAGCTCCAAAGAAATCCATGATTCTTTGGGAGCTAATGGTATTATAAGATTAATTAGGTTATCAGATTGTTGATTTCTTGATTTACATATTATCTCAATAAATTTTGTGGGATTGGTGAACATGGTGGAGGTGATTAACTGTGGAACTATACCATGAACAATACAAGTATGGATTAATGGGGTTTATTTCAATATCTTAATAGATTGATGATATGGAATAATTTGGTCTTACTATTAAAAAAAATTAAAAAAAAATCTCTTCATCTAGTAATTGTATTTGTTTATTTACCTATTTATTTTTCTATTTAAAAGTAAGCTAGATAAAAGTGTGAGGTAGAAAGGTGTAACATTCTCCCTTAGAGAAAAAACATATGCTTTTTCCCCCAAATTTTTTTTAGGTCAATTTGGCACGTACCGTTTTCAAACATGTTTCAATGATATCATTACCGTCATTTCCATTAAAAAAAAATGTTGGTGTTGCTAATAAAATATTTATTTGTTAGCTTAATTACAATAAACAATTTGATGTCATCAACTTGGAAAATAAAAGATTTACTCAACAAAAACTAAAATCTCTGTTCTCATGAGTCTTGATAACCAAACAGCATGAAAGCAACTTAAGATAAGATCAAATAAAAAAAATCAACCAATTATAAAATTTCTTTCCTTTCCTTTTCAACCTCCTATCTTTTTCTTCACTCTTTTCTCTTTTTTCTTCTTTTTTTTTTTAAAAAAAAAAAAAAAAAAAACTTGAAGTAGTAAAAGCATTTTTTGGACGCTCACGAAGGTATCCAGGTGGTGGGCTCATTGATTAGGGACATGACATAAATCCAGAATTCTTAGATACAATTCACCATACTATCAGTTAATGGGTTTTTAGGGTGTCTAGTAGAATATTCTAGCCAAAAGCTGAGACTAAAGTTGTCAATTCCATTTTGATTGTCATTTCGGTTTATCCATTGAAACACAATATTTCAGTACTAGACTATTCAAGTGCGTTATTTTGAGGGTAAAGTTTTCAATTCCATTTTGATGGCCATTTCGGTTTATCCATTGAATTAAAATATTTTAGCACCATTCTATTTAGGCACGTTGTTTTGGGGTTAACACTAAAATTATGTATTATTTGAACATAATCAATTTACACCTGATGTAATTCAAAGTAATATTACACCCCTAATAGGTTTTTATTGGATTAATATATGGAAAATTTTGTTGGATTATATGTTCACTATGTTCTTATCATGCATGTCAAATTTCTTGCCAATCAGATGTTATCTGGTATTCAATTTGTAAATTCATCTTTTATGCATAATTTTTTTAAAATTTGAACATTTAATAGATAAAATAATTATTATACTATTATGGAGCTTATAAGAAGAAAATGTAATCCAACTATAAATTTTTCAAAATTTGCATTCAATTTAAAACATTTAGTATAGTATTGTTAAAAGTGGTCAAGTATAACTTGAACTATATATATATATAGACACACACACCTAAGACTTCATTGCATATTAACTTACTAGGAATTGAATTTTCTAGTCGTTTTGGCGAACATAATAATAATAATTATTATTATTATTATTTTTTGGAGAAAGAACTCAATGGAATTATTATTTTTATTAATTATAAAAACTCAAATGTGTGGAATATGGTTCCAGCGTGTCTTATGTGGTTAATTTGGAAGGAGCACAATGCCCGAACTTTTGAGAAAACTAAGAGACTTGTAGACTGTGTGAAGTCCTTTGCTACTTAGGACTTTGTTTGAGTGATCCCGTATTTGGGGGTTTACACATTGTCATTCTTTGTTTGAATTCCTTAATTCTGTTAGTCTTTCTTTTTGATTGGTTTGTATTCTTTTCTGTGCAGTGAGTTTACTCTCGTAAATTCATTATACTTTTATTATCAATAAAGTTTGTTATTACCTATCAAGAAAAAAAAAGAAAACATTAGTTAGGGCACAAGTTCATTATTTTTAAGGATTATTTTGGTCTCTAAACTTTATCAAAATTGTGTTTTTTATCTTGCAAATTTTATAAAAAAATCTTTTTTCATCCTTAAATTTTGTAAATAGTTTAGAAACAAAAATAAGTTCAAAGACAGAAAAATAAAAATATTTTTGGAACAAAAGATGAACCGATGAAAAACAAGTTTTTGGAAATGTATAGAGACAAAAAAATTATTTTATAATAATATATATACTAAAAAAAAAATGCACAAAACCAAAGAGGTGTCTATTAACGAATTTTTTTTTCATTTAACATTAGATTGCTAAGAATTTCATTAGTTGCCCAGTTTCAAAACAAAGTGGAAAAATAGCATCTTGAGTTTTTAAAACTCGAGTTCTGGGTAGAATTTGGGTTTCTAATACTCGAGATCCTGAGCTACAAACGTTTGACATGGACTTTTTTCCACGTAGAGCCACGTTGAAATCGAGTTTCTAAAACTCGATTTGCGATAGGTTGAAATCAAGTTTCTAAAACTCGATTTGTGATCATATTTCACCACATCAGCATCCAGACTCCAGAACACTCTCGCACCCAAACATACAAACCCCAACCTGAGACAAGCGCAGACATCAGAAAACCCATCGGCGGAGACTCTAGAACACTCTCACACCCAAACATACAAACCCCAACCTGAGACAAGCGCAGACATCAGAAAACCCATCGGCGAAGACAAGCGCATCTCATCAGCAACAGAAAACCCATCGGCAGCAGAGAACTCTCGTCTCCTCTCATCGGCAACCTCTCACTCTAAACCTCACTGAGCTCTCTCACTGTCTCGCACTGAGCTCAGCTTTCTCCTATCTTTTATCACTACTCCCATTTATTTATTATCAAACCACATCAATCCACTGGGAATTTTGTTTTTCCCTCATTTCCATACAGTTAGAGTTTTATTCCGGTAGAAATCGAGTCTTTCAGACTCGAGATCAGTGGCATTTCCCGAAGAAAATCGAGTCTTGAAGACTCGGTTTTGCTTTGTAGAACTCGAGTCTTTAAGACTCGAGATTTATGTGGCATAATAGTCCGTATAGTGTCCAACTCAGCAAGTAGGAAGTGAGTTTTTAAGCCTCAAGTTTTATTTGGAACTCGAGTTTCTAAAACTTGAGATGCTAGTTTGCAATTATATTTCAAACGCGTGATAACTTACTATATTTTATACCCTCACTTTGCTAGTCTGCAAAATCCCTCGTCTATTAACTTGTCTATTAACTTAAAACAAGCGTTGATCTCTCTTTTTCACACAAATACCCACTATTTCTCTTCCGTTGACAGACATGTCCCAAAGGAATCTCCCAGAAGAAATTGTGTTTGAAATCCTAGCAAGGTTACCAGTCAAATCCCTACTAAGATTTAGGTGCGTTTGCAAATCCTGGTACTCTCACATCACCAACCCCAATTTCATCTCCACCCACTTGCGGTGCTACAATCACGACGGTGGTTATGTCATGCACATGCCCAAGACTACTGTTATTTCTCCTTCTTTACGTCGTCCTCACAGTCAAATTTGTACGGTCGCCTCAGACCGCACGTTTGAAACTATATCAGAGTTTAGAATTCCCTTCACTTTTCAATCTGGATATCCCGATTTTGTGAGTTCATGTAATGGCATAATGTGTCTCGCTGATTATGTGTACTTGTTGAACCCCAGTATTAGAAAATTTAAGAGGTTGCCGGATACTTGCTTGACCCAGTTACGTCCTGTGAGACTAGGATTTGGGTATGATTCCCAGAATAATGACTACAAGGTTGTCAGGATTTCATGGGGTTGTCCCCAATCGATGCCTCCCCTTGAGGTTGAGGTGTACTCATTAAGTTCGGTTTCGTAGAAAAGAGTTGAACTTGGAATCTCGTGGAGACCCAGTGTTGTGGCCACAAATTTAATAGTACTTTGACACACCCATTTGTGAGTGGACATTTGCATTGGACGATAGAAATGATAGAAGAAGGAGGTGGGCAAGAGAGTTGTTTTACTTCTATGATTTTGTCATTTGATGTCAATAGTGAGATATTCAAAGAGCTACCACTGGCTGCTGAAGGAACTTATATCACGAAATGCGTTACATCATTCAAGGGGAAACTAGCTTTGCTTAAATTTGGAAGTGGTGTGCAACCACAGAGCATGCTATGCTCTATTTGGGTGATGACAGAGTATGGTGTGCTTGATTCCTGGGATAAACTTTGTGTTTTACCAATTGAAAATCTTGCTGATTTCATTGGTTTCACCCAGTATGGTTTAATTCTAATTCAAAAAAGGTCTCGCCTGGTCTCTACCAACATTGAATTAGAAAGGAAACATAAGTTTGTTTTAATTGACCCTGAAGCTCTACATGAAAAGGAGATTAGTAATAAAGTTGATTATTGTTTAGATGTAGCTGCTTACATGGAGAACCTTGCTTTACTTGATGGAGCAAACGTGGTATCTTGCTAAGAGGATGGTGCTGTGTATAACAAGTGATGTCATCACAGGTATGGATAAATTGAAACCCTTGTCATGCTTTTTCTGGTTGCAGTAGGTGTGTTATTATTGATAAAACCGTAATTTTTGCTCCATATTTATATGATCCTTTTATGGTTGTGGCTGTTATATATTAGTATTTGATATTGTTTTTGGTGACCTGAAGTATTTGATATTGTTTGTGATTGATTGTTGTACACATTGTGAACCAATAAAAATAATTAGCCAACATAACCTTGTTTGCTTGTGTCTCTGTGTTGTAATGCTAAAAAGAACTCATTAGAGTTATCCTACTCTTTTTTTTGTTAATAATAAAAAAAGAATGGCGAAAGAGATAGAGGAGGAATAAAAAGGAATAAAAAATGGTACTGGAAATGTTGTCTTCTTGGAGGGGGAGGTTTGGTGGAAGAAGTAGCAGGGGACTTGGAACGCAATCCCCTGGAGTCTCATGTGGTGTTTATGGATTGAAAGGAATGGTCATTGTTTTGACAAGTAGAAGTAAAGAGTGGCAAAGTTGAAATATTTATTGTTAAATTCTCTAGGTCTACATTAATCATTTGTAGTAGTTTTTATTTCCTATTTTTCTAAAATCTTTCGTTTTTCAGTTTGTAGCTATGCCGCATGTACGCTTCCTGTCATCCCATGTACTCAGGCAGTTACACTTATGCTACTTTTAATCAAGTATTTACTTATAATTTATATATATATATATATGAGACAAGAGAGAGAGAGAGAGAATAAGAGAAACTCAAAGCTGATACCTATGCTGTGTCTTTGAGGAAACATAATCCGAATGAATGTAAGAGGTAAACTCATAAAGTTTGAGGTGGGGTGTGTTTGTCGTATTTGCTTTTGGCTTTATCAATGGTGTGGGCCTGTGGGGAGGCGATTGTTCAGGGGGGCCTTTCTGAATTGCCCTAAATAAGGACACTTATGTGGCACACTATATGCGTTGGACTAATGGAGTTATTCGTTGGGACATTCTCTTTACCAGATCAGTCCATGATTGGGAGATGGAGATTTTACAATATTTTCTTGGACTTTTCGCTAATCCCATAAAATTGTAAGGGCTAGGAATGACCAGATTTGTTGGATTTCTGCTAGGAGCAGTATTTTTGAAGTTAAGTCCTACTGTAAGGCTCTCACTAAGGAAAACCTTCATAGAGCTTAAAATAAGAATCTCCATTATTTTTTCAAACTTGAAAAGAAAAATTAAATGTGAGTTGCTAAAATTTATTATATGAATTGGAACTTTTTTGCATCGCCCGTGTTACAACCATAATTGATAAATAATTAATTTGGTTGTGTACTAATAATATAATATGTAAAATAAGCCTATTAAAATATTATAAAATAAATAATAAAATGTTTGTTGCTGTTTTTTTTTTTTTCAGAAGGAAGATGAGTTCAAAGAAAAAGATGAAGACTGGGGGTAGAAATTAAATTTAAAATGTAGGAGAGCAGCACAATTGAAAAGAAAGAATTTTTGCTAGAGACAGAAGCAGAGCAGGAATGCATTGAAGTGGAAGTGGACTCAAAGATGGAAGGTGGTGAGAGCTTTAATAAGATGAATGGGGTATTTTCTACAGAAGACATTGACGATGGTGGAAGCCCACCATGAAAGCAGCAGAAACATTAGAAGGAGAAGCCTTTGCTCAGAAAGTTTGGAAACCTACTCAAGAAGATGGTCACTAGCAACCATAAGTAGAGAAATAGACCTGTTTGGCTTAACTTGTTTCCTACTAGCAGGAAGGTATATATCGTATTAATTTGCACCTAAATGTGTTTGCTTTATTGTTTATGCTTCCTGAAATCAGAATAGGCTAAAGAAGTGAAGAGGCTTGTATTATTTTTTTAGTTTTTCCTTCTATCACTTTTGTTTTTTTTTAATGTGATTTCTCATGTGGGACAGTATCTTGTATGTGATGGAATTTTTTTTTTTTTTTTTTTTTTTTTGCCTTCATTTTCATTTTGTGTTCGTTGCGCTGCTTATCTTAAATTTTATGAAAAAGAGTGGTAATTTCTATCTGTATTTTGTTGTGCTGCTACCCGTTCTCTATTCTAAATGGATATGTTAGTTGTTGCAAAGGGCTGCAAAATTCTATCTTGATATGCAGTAGTCTATTAAATGGATATATCACACATCACTGTCAATTGTTGTAGAGTTTAAACATCATTATTTCCTGGGAAAACTGTTTGCAAAGGGAACCACACAAGTTGATGTCTTTTGCTGGAATTGAATTTCATCTGATTTGGAAACAGTCTTATAAATCTAGCCAACTTTACCATTTCATGTTATTTTATGTTTCCAAGTTCTGATGCGCCATGCATACCTTAAATCGTAGGGAAATAGCTGCCTCCATCTGCAACTGGTTAACATTATCACTGGTTAAGATCAGGACTGACTTGAGTTTAGATGATAGCCTAGTTGCATGTCAGACCCAAATGCAAGGAAACTTCATTTGTTCTTCTGTTTTGCACATATGGAAAGGATTTATTTTAATAGAAATTTGAAGAGAGTCTCTCTGTTAGTTGTTGAGCACGAAACTACCATAAATGCTTCCTTTGTTCCCAACTTGTATGAGATAATCCTCGGACTTAGTCTTGTGTCAGCATTTCAATGTATTGAAATTGCTGATTGCCTATATATTGGTGTATCAGACGGCTTATTTCATAAATTGTGGTGATTCCAAGAGCTTGCAACATTGTGAATGTTGCATTTACAGTTTGTTGTTACATGGATCAGATGCCTCAATGCATATTTGTAGCCGTTTGTTGTTACATGCCTCAATGCCTCAATGCATTTACAGTTTGTTGTTACATGGATCAGATGCCTCAATTTGTTGTTACATGGCAGGTGAAGTTTATTTGGGGGGCTTGTTTTAAAATTAACTAATGGTTAATATGAAAGAAGCTTTTTAGCTTTGAACAATCCCAAGTGTATAGAAGTACCTGGGGTCATCGTACTGCCAGGTCCTATGTGGAAGCTGTCAAAGCTCCAGTGCAGGCAAGGTTGAAGCCTGTTCAGCAGCCTTTTATCAAAGAAAAGGTCAAGGATGGTGTCGTGGAGAATATTTTGGAGCCTCCAAGAAACACTTGTCGCACACAGGTAGTAGTTTATGAAACTCAGGCTGGAAGTTTTCCCCAAGCAGCTGTGGGTGGTGGTGAGGGTGGGGAAGGTGGTATTAATGGTAAGAATATTTTTGAGGAGAAAATCCCGGAAGGAAATAAGCCCAATATTCCTTTGAACTTTAATTCGAATTCAAAAATTGTTGAGTTTGGAAAGTTGCGTGATAATAGGAAGTCACGTTGGTTAGGGAGAGGGCTGATTGTGGATGTGAATGAGTTTGGAAAGAGGTGGGTTTCCTGGGATAGAGTTAAGGGTGGTAAACTAGCTGGCAACTGGGTAGAAAGGAAGAGTAATAATGCTCAGAATAAAATCGTGGGGCTGGGCCCATGCAATCAGAAAGCCCACGTAACTTTGAGTAAAGCAGTGGGTCATCTGGGAAGTAAAGAGTCTTCTTTGGGCCTGGGTTTGTCAAGCCCATGTAACTTTGAGGCTGGAGAGAGTTCTATTAGTGGCCTTAATGTTCTGGAGACTTCTCATTGAAACTGTCTAGCTAATCTGAGCTTAAGTAGGAGTGAAACCACTGCCTTGAAGAAAGTTGAGAGCTCTAGTGACTCGCCCACTACAGTGGTGATGATTCTGATGTCATCGAACGTGATCTCGGACTCGAGCTCTTCTGTAGCAATGACGAAAGTGGTAGGTGAGGGAGGTCAACACAGCCCAACCTGTTATGCTCCAACACCTACCATGCCGATAGGACCAAAGGAAGTGGCCCATGCATCCCATGACCCGATATTGGCGACCGGTGACCTGAGTGGGTCGATGTTGGTGTCGGTGGTGTCCTCAGCCACAATGTCCTCTATTATTGCTCCGGAAGTGACGGGTGCTGATAGTTATGGTGGTCCAAGAGTTCAGAATCAGTCATACACCATGCCAATCACGCCAGTAGGGGTGGTCCAGGCATCTAGTGAATCGGTAACAGCCTTTACTGACCTGATGGTGTCGGTGCTGGTGTCTTTAACTTCTCAGGTGGCAACGAAAGATGGGGAAGAGGATTTTGTGGGTTCGGAAGGTTTGCCACTACAAATTATGATTCTGATTCTGAGGGAGTTTATATACCTGGCCCCACTATTAGGGAGTTGGTTGGAGACTTGGATAAGTCTTGGGGTAATTCCAAAGACTGGATGCTACAATTGCGTGATGGTAGACAATTAGTGCTCCTATTGTCATTGTATCGATCTCCAGATTGTATGTTAGTCTGCTCAAGTTTGGAGGGCGACTGTGTCACAAGTAATGCTTCTATTACTAATGCAGGACAGAGGGTTAGTTGGGTAGATGAGGGTGAAGGGTTAGTAGAGTCTTTATCTGTGGTTCCTGGGACAGAGAAGGAGATGTGGGAATTTGATGAAAGGTTGAGGTATAGTGAGAGAGGTGATGAGCCATTAGTTGTGGTACCTTTGGCCACTGAAGGTCTGTTGGAGTTGGTGTCTAGTCATGTGAAGGAGATTGGGTGTAAGGAGAGTGTAGACAATTGTCAACTATCACAATGGGTAACCAATAAGATAAAGGCTTTTAAGAAATCTGTGGGCACTTCGCTGGAAGGTTTTAAGGAGCAGATTGCAGGATTGTTACTAGCCATAGAGGCCAGAAAGAAAGATAAACAGAAACTTGTGGTGGGTGATCAGACGAAGTTGGTCAAGTCGGGCCAGAAAGGTCAGCGGGAGTTGAAGAATTTGTTGTCATCTTTGAATGTTGAGTATGATCCAAATAATGCAAGGAGTGCAAGTACTGATCGGGCTGTTGTGCCTTATCAATGAGTGTGAAGATTATTTCTTGGAACTTTAAAGGGTTGAATGAGCAGGATAAAAGGCTCAAGGTTAGAAATTTGATTAGGAAATGGGGGCTAGATGTGGTTTGTCTTCAAGAAACCAAAATGGGGCTGATTAATAAAGTGGTGATTCGTAGCTTGTGGGGTGGCCAACATGTTGACTAGTCTTATTTAGCTTCTTGTGGAGCTTCTGGTGGGGTGTTAGTGATATGGGACACTTGGGTAGTGAATAAAATGGAGAAAGCAGTAGGGAGATTTTCGATTTCTTGTAAGTTTACAAGTGTGTCAAATCAGTTTGTTTAGGCGTTTACTGGTGTTTATGGTCCTAATTTACACCGAGACAAGAGGTTTTTATAGGAGGAACTCTGTGGTTTGAATAGTTGGTGGAGTGTCCCATGGAGTGTGGGTGGGTGGTGATTTTAATGTGGTTAGGTTCCCTTCTTAACGATTGGGGTCTACTTCTTTCACTGCTGCTATGCGGGAGTTTTCCAATTTTATTTCGAAACAGGGTCTCATTGATCTGCCATTGCAAGGGGGTACTTTTACTTGGTCAAATTCTAGAAAAGCTGTTTCAAAGGCTAGGCTGGACATATTCTTGTTTTCTGCAGATTGGGAGGATAAGTTTCCAACAATTTCTCAAAGACAGATGTCTAGGTTATACTCGGATCATTTTCCAATTGTCCTTGAGGGTGGATCTTTTCAGAGAGGGAGTATGCCGTTTAGATTTGAGAATATGTGGCTTAAGGATGAGGGTTTTGTGGAGAGGGTTCGGTCTTGGTGGGATTCCTATCAAGTCTATGGTGCACGGAGTTTTATTATGGCTAATAATTTAAAGCTCTTAAATAATGATTTGAAAAGATGGAATGTGGAGGTGTTTGGTCATGTTGAAGTTCGGATTAAAAAATTGTGGAAGGACTTGAGTGTTCTAGAGAATATGGAGGAGAGTTGGGGATTATCAGCGAAGAAAAGGGTAAAAATGGGAAGAATTCGTGATGAGTTAGAAAAAGCTACTCTGTTGGAAGAAATATGTTAGAGGCAAAAATCTAGAGTTCTCTGTGTTAGGGAAGGAGACAGGAATACTAAATTTTTTCACCGTATAGCTAACTCTCACAAGAGGGTTAATTCTATTGATAGGCTTATGGTGGATGGGGTGTGGTCTTCGGATTCGGCTGCTATAGCAGACTGTATCTCTCAGTTTTATAGGCAGCTTTATTATGAGGATGTGGCTCATAGACTTGTCTTAGATGATGTGGATTTTTTTAGTATCTCGATGGAAGATGCATGTTGGTTAGATAAACCTTTTGAGGAAGAAGAGGTGTTTGGGGTGATCAATGATTTTAATGGTGATAAGGCACCTGGCCAAGATGGCTTTTCCATGGCATCCTTCCAGTCTTGTTGGGGTGTTTTGAAAACAGAAATTATGGCTGTATTCCACAATTTCTATACTCAAGCGATGTTTGAGAAGAGTCATAATGCTTCGTTCCTTGCCTTTATCCCCAAGAAAGTGGATGCTGTGGAGGTTAAGGACTTTCGGCCTATTAGTTTAATTGGTGGGATTTATAAGATTATTTCTAAGGTGTTGGCTAATCGGCTTCGTAGGGTGGCGCATGGGATTATTTCGGATTCATAAAATGCTTTTGTGAAGGGCAGACGGATTTTGGATTCCGTCTTGATTGCTTTTGAATGTATTGATAGTAGATTGAAGTCAGGATTTCCAGGTGTGTTGTGTAAATTGGATGTGGAGAAGGCGTATAATCATGTGAGTTGAGATTTTTTAATGTATATGCTTCAACGTTGTGGTTTTTCAGAGAAATGGAGAAAATGGATAAGGTATTGCATTTTAATTGTAAAGTTTTCCATTCTGATCAATGGTAGCCCATCTAATTTCTTTGGGAGTTCTAGGGGGCTTCGGCAAGGGGAACCTTTATCTCCATTGTTGTTTGATATTGTGATGGAGGCCTTAAGTCATATGTTGGATGTGGCTGCCTCCGCTGGGCAATTCTTAGGCTTTTCTGTGGGTAGTACGGCTGGTCCATCAGCCATGGTGTCTCGTCTTTTATTTGCAGATGACACTCTGATTTTTTGTGATGCTGAACCTTCTCAGATTGTTAATTTGGGGGCGATTCTTGCTAGATTTGAGGAGGTGTCAGGGCTTCGTATTAATTTGGAGAAATCGGAGTTGGTACCTGTTGGTGGGGTGCACAATTTGGAGGCTTTGGTGGGTCTGTTGGAGTGTGGGCAGTCTTCTCTGCCTTTGAAATATTTGGGCCTTCCATTAGGTGCAAAATTTAAGGATTTATCTGTTTGGAATCCTATTCTAGAGATAATGGAGAGAAGATTAGCAAGTTGGAAGAGAATGTATTTATCTAAAAGGGGTAAGGTGACACTTATTAAAAGCTCGCTCTCGTCTTTACCTACATACTTTCTTTCCCTTCTTCCTTTACCGGGTAAGGTGGCAAAGCGTATGGAGAAATTACAGAGAGATTTTTTGTGGAATGGGATTGGTGGTGAACCTAAAATACATTTAGTTAATTGGGCCAAGGTTTGTAGGCCTTTGAAGGTTGGGGTGTTGGGTATAAGACGGTTGGGAAACTTTAATTCTGCCTTGCTAGGAAAATGGTTGTGGAGGTATGGCATGGAGACTGATGCTTTATGGAGGAGGGTTATAGAGGAAAAATATGGGAACATTTGGGGTGGTTGGTGTACGAAAAAGGTGACAAGTCCTTATGGGGTTAGTGTCACGCCCCAAACCCAAAAGGGTCCAAAGCATGAGAAATACATCCCAATGGTACCTGTAGATTTTTCCTTTTGGCAAATCAAATTATAGGAGATCTTTATTTTTCTTTCTTTTTCAAAGGATAAGAATATACAACCATACTAAAATCTCCACATTACAAGTCAGAGCTCTATAACACATTTACGAACAATAACTAAAAATCATGTGCCTCCACATAATAAATGAATATATTACAAAACTTTGATTAAATTACACAAAGTCACAATATTATCAAGAATAAGGACCTTAACATCGAGTCTAGGCCTACCATGCCAAGGGCTAACAAACCTCAAGCAATCCACCTCCAATTGAATTAATTATGGTCTCGTTGAACATAGCAAGATTGAGTCACTAACTATTTACAACAAAAGTCTCCAAATTTAACATAGCACTCTAATCATCACCAAAGAAGTAAGCTCCATACCCAAGGTATAGCTAATAAATCTGAAAAACTATTAGAGGATGGGATGAGCTAACGCTCAGTAAGTAGCATAATTAATAGGGGTGAGGGAAATGCAAGTTTCATTTTTAATAATAATAAACGCTATGACAAGAATGATTTAATAATGAAACACAAAATTTCTTAAAGTAAATACCTTGAAACTATATACTATAATCTGTGAGCACCAACAATATAGTTTCTAAAGCCATATTATCTAACATGAGGTAAATTATTACAAATATACCACACTACCACATAGGCCGGTCAGGGAATCCACCCATTCACAACTGGCATGATATTGTCCTCTCTGGTATGCAGACTCTTGGCCCCATGGACAGCAGCCTCACCCATACCCTCAAGGTTTTTCTCTCCCCCCATGAGCAGCAGAGAGAGCGCGTCAAATAGGACCTCTCTTGCATGTGGTCTCTTGGCTCCATGGGCAGCAGCCTCACCCACACACAATCAAGGAACCTCTTCCTCCCATAGGCAGTAGGGAAGAACGCGTCATCCAAAGTGAAAGTGCACTAACCTGGATTTGACTCCATTGTCACAAAGACTATGGAGACCAAATCGGGTGATCACTGGAAAATCACACATGGCATGGTGTTAAAAACCACATAAGCTCACAGGTTACATTACTTTGAAACACATAGTTTATATCCAGGTAGTTTCAGAAAAACCTTAAATAGTCTAACTTCTACAAAGTTTGTAAGGTTTTCAACTTCATTCTTGTCAAGAGATTTTCTATCAATTTCCCAAATAATACAAGACAAGATAAGCATCTTTAAATTTTCTAATATACCATAATATCTATGATTTCCTTATCAAAGATTAAATAAAAGATGATCATTTTTCCATATCAACAATTCATGCATTTCCCCAAATGCAATACCAAATATGATGCATTTTTCATATATATATAATTGAGTCACAACACAATACTTTTAAGAAATCATATATCTATATATCATTTTCCAAAATGTGTTTGACCCAAAAACAACATTTATAACACATGGTTATTTTCCAAAAACCCATTAAAAAGCTACTTACCTTGCAACTCGCAAAAAGCCTAATTCTCCAAGCTCCAAAGGAGATTAGCTAGAATCTCAACAAGATCAAGCAAACCTAACACAATAAGCATAAAGCTTAAAATTGTATCTAGCTACAATTTAGGAATTGCCAAATAGGCATTTAATTAGACAAGCCTAGTATTTAACCTCATCAATAATAATATATTCCACTTCCAAAGTTTCTCAACAAATTGATTCACAAGGCATAAACTCCAATTTATAAAGTTATCCCATTTAATATCATCTCCAATATTATGACTAGCTTCGATAAAATTTACACTACATCAATAAGAGACCTATGAAAGCAAAATCAAAATATCCTCCAAGACAAGAAATTTAGAACTTCAACTAACTCCAAATAAACCCAATAGCAATGGAAAAATTAGATTTACCAACCATCACATGTTATAACTCAAAACCCCTAAATTTTCCACCATACATAAACCTTAGGTAGTCATCATTAGCATAAACCATAAACTCACTCATCAAATAATTCCACCAATACAAAACCCATACATATAAACACATAAATATTACTTCCAATGCTCATAAATCACATGGGTATCATTATTAAAACTTAGATAAAAATAACCTCAAGCAAAAGCATTTAAACCCACCAAAAAGATTATAAATTTTTACCTCAAATAAAAGATGAAGATGCTTAGAGGTTCTTAAGGATTTTCCGGTGACATTGCCGGAAAAATGATGATAGAGATGGTGGTATGGACGTACCGGTGGGAGAGGATGAGCAAGTGATAGAGAGGAGTGCATGAGAGAAAAGAAAAGAAAATAAGAAGAGAGGGATGGCCGGATATGAGAGGGTGAGGTAGATTGAAATAAGTGGTGGGTAGTGGGGTTAGGTGGGGCACGTGGGAACCCAAAAAATCTGATCCTTACTTCTTCCTTTTTTTTTTTTTTTTTTGTCTGACTGATGGGGCGTTACAATTAGCCTGTGGAGATACATTAGAAGTGGCTAGTTGAACTTCTTTAAACTCCTAGTTTATGATGTGGGGGATGGTACTAGAGTGAAATTTTGGAAGCATGTGTGATGTGGGGATTGTACTTTACAAGAGGCTTTTCCGGAGCTTTATTGTCTTAGTAGGTCAAAGGATTCCTCGGTGGCTGAAGTTATGGATTGGTTTGCTGGGAGGTTTCACTAGAATGTGCAATTTTGTCGTCCACCACAAGATTGGGAAGAAGAAGCCTTTGTTCAGTTTATGGGAAGAAGAAGAGGACATTGTCGAGTCATCCTCTTTACTATTTTGCTCTTTACATTGTAAATGGGAAAAAATAAAAGAAAAAGATGAGTATTGACTAGTTCATTTGGAATGAAATAAAGGCACATTTTTATCTGATGTCATTCTAACATGATTATGCATCATATATGCTCTTCCTTGACTCTTATCATTTATTTTGGCTCTTTGGAACATTTGGGTAGTTCACAATAATTGATTTTCCAACAATTAGACAACTCAATCTCTGAACTCATTCTCGAAAAGAATTTTACTATTATGCTTATAACACAAAAGTTTCACTCGCTAAACAATCAAGCTAGATTTCATGGTTCCCTTACCTATTGGCTATTGGAAGTCATAAGTTGAAAATAGATTGCAGCTCCAAAGAAATTCATGATTCTTTGGGAGCTAATGGTATTATCAAATATTAATTAGGTTATTGATTCTCAAAAAAAAATATTAATTAGATTATTAGATTGTTGATTTCTTGATTAATATATGATGTCAAAACAATTTTTGTGGGATTAGTGGACATGGTGGACGTGATTTGCCGTGGAACAATTCCATGAACAATACAAGTGTGGATTAATGGGGTTTGTTTCAATATTTTTTTATTTTTCTATTTAAAAGTAAGCTAGATAAAAGTGTGAGGCAGAAAGGTTTACATTCTCCCTTAAATGGAGAAAAACATATGCTTTTTCACCTCAAATTAAAATTAAAAAAAAAAAAATTCTGTCAATTTGGTACCTACTAACATGTTTCAATTATACCGTTACCATCATCTACTAATAAAAAATGTTGGTGTACCTAATAAAATATTTATTTGTTAGCTTAATTACAATAAACAATTTCATGTGCTTGGA
>JARYZH020002338.1:0-16540 GCA_030021035.2 Notholithocarpus densiflorus | reverse complement strand
CAAACACCATTCTCCTCCCAACATCAACATCACACATCACAGTGGCTTATTTTTTCTGGTGGGTTAATCCGGCGGGTTCTGTGGTTGCTTTTTTTTTGGCGTGGGTGATGGCGTGGGTCACTGTGGTGGTTGTGGTTTTTTTTTTTTTTTTTTGGCTGTGACCGATGCTTATAGGGGTTGTGGGTTGTGGTTGGGTTCGGTGTTTGGGTCGTTTGTCGTGGTTGGGTCCGGTGTTTGGGTCGTGGTTGGGTTGTGGCTGAAGTGGGTTGTTGGTCATCAGAGATCGCCAATGTTTGGGTCCAGCGAGGTCATGGCGAGATCGGCGTGGGTCACCGCATGGTTGGCTGGTTCTTCTGGGTTCTACTCTATTCTTGGTCGTGGTTGGGTTCTGCCTTTCCATCTCCGAAATTTCTCACCCGATTCACCCTCACCCATCTCAACCGATTCACCCTCACCCATCTCCATCGCTGAAGCTTCACACGGCCTCTCTCTCATCTCTCATCGTGGATCGGCGAGCTAGGTGTGGATCGGTGGGCTGGGATCAGTTGATGGTGGGTTTGAAGCGGTGGATTTGTTGATCGGTGGGTGGATCTGTTGATCGGTGGGTGGATCGGTTGGGTTGATCATCAGTAGTTCCAATGGTGGCTCCGGTGATGATTTTTTTTAAATGGGTTTGCTCCGATGGGTTTCAAATCGGCAGCGTGGGTTTCTAATCGATGGCTTGGGTTTGCTAATCGGTGGCTTGGGTGGTGGGTGTGGTGGCCGTTGTTGGCTCCAACTGGTTTGGTGGTTTGTGTGTGTGTGGCTCTGTTGATGGTTTGATGGTTTGTGTTTGTGTGTGTGGTGATGGGTTTGGATAGGTTGATCAGTGTATCTTGGGTTTGTGTGTATGGCTCTGTGTGTTGAATCGGTGCTAGAGGTTGAGGGAGAGAGAGGAAAAAAAATACTGTTGGAAAGGCCAGGAAAATCGAATCATGCTAAAGTATGAAAAAAAGTGACGGTTGGAAAGAAATAATAAAGAAAGATTAAAAAATAATATTTTAATAAAAATAGAGTTTTGGGATGCTGAAGGTATTGTAAAATGGTATGGTATAAGTAATAAAGTAGTTTTTTGAGATAGTAAAATAGAATAGAGTAGCATTTCCTAATGCTAATTCTTTTATGTCCTTTTTCTTCATTGGTATTAACTGAATATATAATTAGTCTATCTGCAATTCAGAATTCACCAGACCTGTGTTTGCTGGCCTAGTACAAATTTGACAAGACTCCTCTGTGTCCTATAATTTTTAATATATATCACAAGTGGTGCCTAATTAGATTTATTTAGAATTATAAGCTTATTAAGTGCACATGCGCCGGAAAATCAAGACTTTTGGTTATCATTTCAATAAAATAAAAAGGTTAAAAAGTCTATAACGCATGTGACAGTCAAATTACGGCCGAAATCAAGTACACGCAGTCACGCACTGGACTTATCTTCTCCTTCTTCTTCTTCTTCATATTCTTTTCTTTTCTTTTTGGTGTGAAAGCTGAGCTTATCCATGAATCACATAAAATATATTACTCAATATGTTGATTAGAATTATATTCATGATTGTGTTTATAACAATTTTCTATCATTTTCCGAACTGTTGAGCTTGGATAGCAACACTTGCTGATGTTAGCCATCACCAATGCAACTAATTTAGGGGTGTCAAATGGGTGGGTTTAGGGTAGACATAATTGGGTTGAATACATAAAACTTATTTACCCATTTATATCCCATTTAACTAATTACTTTTAACCCAAACTTAACATAACCCAATTATTATGGGTAAACTCAAACCCAAAAAACTTATAAATGACCAATATATTCTTAAAATCTTTTAAAATTACCAAAATACCCTCTAAACCTTAAAAAAAAGACCAAATATGATCAAAAACCACTAAAAATTACTAAAATATACCCAAAACCTAAAAAATGACCAAAATACCCCTGAAACTTAAAAAAATGTCTGAAATATTCTTGAAACTAGAAAATGACCAAAATATCTCTAAAACCTAAAAATTATTAAAATATCCTCTAAACCTAAAAAATGACTGAAATACTGCCTAAACCTTAAAAATGACCAAAATGCCCCCGAAACCTAAACAAATGACTGAAATATCCCCGAAACCTAAACAAATGACCAAAATACTTCCGAAACCTAAAAGTTGCCAAAATACTCCCTAAACCTAAAAAAAATTACCGAAATACCCCCTAAACCTAAAAGATTACCAAAATACCCCTAAAACCTAAAAAATGACCAAAATACTCCCAAAACCTAAAAAATGACCAAAATACACCCGAAACATAGAAAATGACCAAAATACCTCCTAAACCTAAAAATAACCAAAATACCCCCTAAACCTAAAAAATGACCAAAATACTCATGAAACCTAAAAAAATGACCAAAATACCTTCAAACCTATACAATGAAAAAAATACCTATAAACCTTTAAAATGACCCAAATACACCCTAAACCTCTAAAATGACCACAAATAACCCAAAACCAAAAATACAATGAAACCTCTAAAACAACCAAAGTAGCCCTAAACCTCTAAAACGACCAAAATTCCCCTCAAAATATCCAAAATGAACAAAATACACCCAAAACCTCTAAAATTACCAAAATAGAGGTTTGGAGTATTTTGGATGTTTCGAAGGTATTTTCGTCAAACAAAGGTTCTAAGAGTATTTTAGACATTTTGTAGGTTTCGAGGGAATGTCACTAATTTTTTAGGTTTTAGGGTTGTTTTGTTAATTTTTAGATTTTGGGGCTATTTCAGTAATTTTCTAGATTTTGGAGGTCTTTTAGTCATTTTTTAGGTTTTAGGGCTATTTCAGTCATTTTTTAGATTTCAAGGGTATTTTAGTCATTTTTTTTTGTTTAGGGGGTATTTTGGTCATTTTTTAGTTTTAGGGTGTATAGGTTTAAGGGGCATTTTTGTCATTTTATAGGTTTCGAGGTATTTTGGTCATTTTTTAGGTTTCGAGGGTATTTCGGTCATTTTTTTAGGTTTAGGGGGTATTTTAGTTAATTTTTAAGTTTCGAGGATATTTCAATCATTTAGGTTTAGGGGGTATTTTGGTTAATTTTTAAGTTTCGAGGATATTTCGATCATTTAGGTTTAGGGGGTATTTTGGTCATTTTTTAGGTTTAGGGGGTGTTTCGGTCATTTTTTAGGTTTAGGGGGGTATTTTCGTAATTTTTAGGTTTCAAGGGTATTTTGGTCATTTTTTAGGTTTAAAGAGTATTTTAGTCATTTTTTAGGTTTCGGGGTTGTTTTGGTCATTTTTAGGTTTCGGAGGTATTTCAATCATTTTTTAGGTTTAGGAGGTGTGGGGGTATTTTTTGCTCCTGGGCATGCTTATTGTGCAATGTCCCTTTGGCTATTATACGATCCCACATTGAAAGAATCTTCCTCTCCTTTAGGCCTTATAAGCGTGAGCCTGAAGAAGTAAGGGTACCACTAGGTACCCTTACTTCTTCAGACTCACGCTTATAGGTACCCTTACTTCTTCAGGCTCACGCTTATAAGGTCTAAGGGGCAGGGAGATTCTTTCGATGTGGGATCATATAATAGCCAAAGGGACGTTGCACAATAAGCATGCCCAGGAGCAAAAAATACCCCCACAGGAGGTATTTTGGTAATTTTAGGTTTCAGGGGTATTTTGGTCATTTTTTAGGTTTAGAGGGTATTTTGGTCAATTTTTAGGTTTCGGGGGTATTTTGGTAATTTTTAGGTTTAGGGGGTATTTCGGTCATTTTTAAGGATTCGGGGGTATTTTGGTAATTTTTAGGTTTAGAGGGTATTTTGGTCAATTTTTAGGTTTCGGTGGTATTTTGGTCATTTTTTAAGTTTAGCGAGTATTTCAGTCTTTTTTTAGTTTAGGGGGTATTTTGGTAATTTTTAGGTTTTGGGGATATTTTAGTCATTTTTTTAGATTTCAGGAGTATTTTGCTCATTTTTTAGGTTTAGGAGGTATTTTGGTCTTTTCTTAGATTTCAGGGATATTTTGGTCATTTTTAGGTTCCGGAGGTATTTTGATCAATTTTTAGGTTTAGGTAGTATTTTGGTAATCTTTAGTGGTTTTAGGGTATTTTAAAGTTGGGTGATTTATAGAAATGGTACTTGGATCATAATTGAGTTTATTTGAATACCTAGTTAAAACACAATAAACATTAATGTTAATTGGGTTTAGTTGGGTAAATACACATTTAACCTAATTAATAATTGGGTGGGCAAATGGGTTTGAGTTGATTTTGCCACCCCTAAATTAATTAGAAGGCTTGTATGTTTATAATTAGGGTAAAATCCTTACAACAGCTGTGAGGATTGGACTAATATCAGTCAAGTTCAAGACATTTCAAAACTAACTAATTTGGTCTCTAATCACCATGACATATAGTAGAAATATGGATAACGATTTATAGATCAAGTTAGCTTGTTTTAAAATGTTTTGGACTTGACTAGTATTAGCTCAAACCTGAATTGTTGATTGTATTTTTCCCTTGTAATTATCTTCACACTTTTATATATTGATAGAATCTTCACATGCATATTGACATAAATAAATATAGACATATATGTTTATATGTTTATATAAACATATTGAAACAAAAGATTGTGAAAATGCTCACCTTAAAACCTACTAATATAAATATATATATATATATATATATTTAATTGTTACAACACTAAGAGACAATTTAAACCATAGTTTTCTTCATATATTTTTAGAAATCTTCAAAATTAAACAATACTATTGTGACACAAAATTCTGGATTTAAGAATAAAGATCCCATTGTAATATATATCTAGAGGGCACATGGCAAGAAGGAAGTTTTAATAGTCATGTGAAATTCCCCCCTTGGATCACTCATTATTAATAGCCATCCAAACATATCCAATAGAATAAAGAGTTAACCAATATTCTATCCAAAAAAAAAAAAAAAAGTTAACCAATAAACTTGAGGTACATCCAAATTGGAACTCTTTCTACGGAAAAAATGGGCTTTTGCCCTTTTTTTTAAAAAACAAATCCAGCATTTTTCTCTCTTTTCCAATTTAAAACTCAATTTTTAGACAATCGAGTTATAACAAACTGAAAATAAAAAAATAAAAAAAAAATTTGCATGGAACTCAAGTTCATGGAGCTCGAGTTCCATGCAAATTTATTTATTTATTTATAATTTTGATCGCCTCATTTCTATAGCTGCGTTCAAGGAGCCCTATAGTGGCGTTTTAAATGGAACTCAAGCTCCATAAACTCGAGTTCCATGCAAGTTTTTTTTTTTTTTTTTTTTTTTTTTTTTTTTTTTTTTTAAGTTTGATCGCCCCATACCTATAGCTGCGTTTAGGGAGCCCTATAGTGGTGTTTTAAATGGAACTCAAGCTCCATGAACTCGAGTTCCATGCAATTTTATTTTATTTTATTTTTTATTTTTTTTAAGTTTGGTTGCCCCATACTCGATTTTCTACAAATCGAGTTTTACATTTAAACTCAATTTTGAGAAAATCGAGTTTCAAAACAGGAGCATTTTCCTAATTAGTTTGGGAAAATGAGCAAAACGTTGGATTTTTTGCACGAAAGGGGCAAAGGCCAATTCTCTCCCTCTTTCTACTATCAAACCCATGAAAATTATATCCTCTCTCTCTCTCTCTCTCTCTCTCTCTCTCTCTCTCTCTCTCTCTCTCTCTCCGCGTTGATTGAAGCATCAAAAGTTGCCCATGTCGCATCCAGCTCATACGGGCCATAATTTGACAATTTCCGATCTGGGGCTTTCAATAGCCCTAGGCCGAGCCGATTATGCTGTTTCCACCGCCTCCTCACCGGAGTGAACAAGT
Source organism: Notholithocarpus densiflorus (assembly GCA_030021035.2). NCBI lineage: Eukaryota > Viridiplantae > Streptophyta > Magnoliopsida > Fagales > Fagaceae > Notholithocarpus > Notholithocarpus densiflorus. The sequence continues at coordinate 10,668 of JARYZH020002338.1, read as the reverse complement.
CTAAATGAGTTTTGCTCCAAAATAAAAAATAAATAATGCAAAATAAATAATTCATAACTCACGGATCCAATGTACATGAAGTGATGAGTTTATACTTTATATCACTATATATATATATATATATATATATATATATATATATATATATATATATTAGATCCGAGAAAGTTAACGATAGTATTAAAAGCTACCAAATTTTACTCATATTGTCAAGTGGTTTTTTCAAAGTTTCCGAATCCACGGTTGAACAGTTTTTTTTTTTTTTTTTTTTGAGGGTGCACGGTTGAACAGTTGATTCAATAAATCGTGCAAGGAAGAAATACCGAAATTGTAATTGTAAATAAATAAAAATAAAAACCGATTGAACTATACAAAATGGACTGATTTTCTTAGAAAAATACCAAAACGCACGGTCTTATTTAAACTGTCTACATTTTTTAATGCTAAGTTATTTTTATCAAACAATCATACTTTCTTTAAAGTCGGCACTTATTTATGAGACTCTAATTTTTTTTTTTCTCTTTTAAAGAGTTTTAACCTATGATGTCCACTTCCGATAATAGTTTTTTATTATCATACCAAGACACTAATTAATTTTTAGTGTGAGAAGAGACTAAACCCCACATCTCTTATTCAACCATCAGAAACTTTACCAGTGAAGCTAATTGGAAGTTAATAGTCAAAATGTCAATTTAAGTATCTCTTTTCAAACATTTTTATATTAAAAAAAGTCTATATTTGAATAAATTTTCTTAATCATAATGTTCTACTCATTTAATCTTTGGTATAATTGTACATTTATCATTTATGTTTAAATTGAATACTAGCTCATTTTTTATAGTTTATCTTTGTTTTCTTTATGTATTATATATATATATATATATGAGTAAATAGTAATACATATTAGAGAACACACAAAATGAAACAATTCAGACTTTTAACTATTTCATTTTTTTTTCTTAAAATGAAACAATTTAGATCTCATCCAAAAAAAAAAAAAAAAAAAAAAATTTAGAAGATGACAAAGTCCCTATTTTTAAAAAAAAATTTAAGTTCAATTTTTTTAGTGACGTGTCTTTAATTTCTTGTTCAAGATAAATAGAAGATTAATGGAATTAAGGTGTATGAATGCATGTCTTGAAATTTGTCTCAAATAGTAACCGGTGGTAAGGGTTGAGATAAGTATCACATTGATATGTTGTTAAGAAATGGTGTAAGAAGAAAAACAAGAAAATGTTTTACTCCAAACTGGTTTAAATAAAAACTCCTTGCACCCACTATGTGACGGAATATTACCTTTCCATGTACAAGGTGTGTGGAAGTTTAGGAGAGAAGGAATTTAAGGGTACATGGACAATTTTATAAAACGCCACATATATAATAGGTTAAAGGAGATTATTCCAAACAGGTTTAAAGATAAACTTCATACAAAAAAACAAAACGTAGGTGCACCAACAGATTACAATCGAAGTTCCTCTCAAAATAATTCACACAACGAATTTTCAAAGAGGAGAATTATCTTATTCTATCTGTTGCTTGCATGAAAGGGATGTTTCGCGAGGTGATCATTATCCCATACGTGATGAGAATTGTTATAAATATAAATATATATATATATATATATATTATATGAAACACCATAATGTACGTGATGAGATTTGTTATGTGAAAGCATTGAACAAGATATCACATCATTGGAAAGGGATGGATCGATCCAGAGGTTTCCCCTCACCCAATAGCATTCCTCTCTCGCCCCACATCTTAGCTAGCAAATAGCAATAATAATGTTTTGCCCATCTTTGTAAGATTGGAATGTGATAAGATGATGTCACTGTTCAACATCTTGTCTTCGCTACATATCAATCTGTACTTGTAGAACCTTCATTTTTTTTTTTTTTTTTTTTTTGGGGGGTAAACTACTTGTAGAACCTTCAGAGATTAGTTGAAACAGCAAAATTTTAAAAACAAAAAACATAAATAAAAAAATAAAAAATAAAATGAAAGAAAGAGAGTAAAGAAGAAGAAACAGATAATAAGCTTAAGCTGTGTTCTTTTGTATGTGACCAACGAACACCATTAATGGATGATGAAATAGAGTAAAAGAAATTGCTATTCCTAGGCTCAGTATAATGTCCACAAAGTTCTAAGCAAGAAAGCAAAAGCTCGAAATGTTATAAATCTTGTAATTTCAATTCCTCTCAACCGTAGCAGAAACATTTTTAAAATGGGGCTAATGACCATTCAATTCAATACATTTTTACTGGATTGAGTATTTTATCAAACATATATATTACATACCCTCCATTCTAGTCAAATTCTATATATATTCAAAACTTAAGTTTTTTTTTTTTTCCTTTTAATATTTTTACTATAAATTGTATACTAAGTATCATCCCATTTGACATAAATATTTATGTTAAGCATATATACGAGTCAAACAACATATCATCCAACAATAGAGATATTGAGTGATATAACTCATTCAAAGTTACTTGTAAAATATACTTAATCACATTTGCACTAGTAAAAACTTGATGTGGGACTTAGTACATGCCTTCACAAAACACTCATACAATGACAATCAGATCCAACCTGCTCCATACAATTCAAGATACCAAATGAAGATACTAATTGTGATGGATTTTTTGGTATTTTTGGTAGGGGCCTCGATTAAAGGACAGTGGTGACTAGCTTTGAGTTTTAAAAAAAAAAAAAATTTAGATTTAAATTTATTTTTTAAAGAATTTTTATTAGTCTTTTTTTTTTTTTTTTTTTAAAGTTTGAGAATTTAAATTGGAGTGAATTTAAACATGATTGTTTATAGAAACTTAACCGGCAATGCCATATATAATTGTGGAAGGAAGAGCCACATTGACGATGATTGCTAACTTACAGGATAAAATTGACAACAATGAAACTTCAAGGACCAAAATAACGACCAACTAAACTTGAAGGTTGTAAAATGTATTTTTGTCAAAGAAATAATATTGTTAAAACTAAAAATTTAAAATTTAAATTGTGAAATAAAAATAAATTACTCTAAAATGTATTATGCATTTTCTTCTAACTATATATATATTTGGAAGTTTGAAAGGAAAAGAGAGGAGAGGATTGGAGAGTAAAGTTGATACCCGTTCGTTTGTTTGAAAATTATAAAATTAAAAGTGAGGAGAGAGGAGCAAATAACCTTTAATTAATTAATTTATTTTCAATTAAGATGTCTTTTACTTTGTTTAAGTGTAAGGTGGAAAAGAAAGAAAATGAACAAATACACAATTCCTCTATTAACATTGTTTTTTTAATAAAAATAAAAGGATAAAATGAAATTAAATTAGAATAATTTTCATTTCAAATTCACTCAAATTGAGCATTGAGAGAATAAAAAATATTGGAGTTAGATGGTTAGACAAGATTTTTTCAAATTCTTCTCTTTTTATATATAAAGCGGTAATCTTGAATTGACATATCAATGCATATCAATCTTAAAATATCTCCTCCCACTAGCCAATTAAAATTGATATTCAAGACTTTAATCATGATTCATGCATGACATATGACTCAACTAAAGGGCAAGTGTCAATTCATGGGTCATCAAATTTCAAACACCAATATTTTCTAAGATCTTTTATGTTGGGTCAAATATAGCAAGTGCGTTTGTTATTTTGCCCAAAATGTGAGTTTTTGGATGAGACCTATTTGGGAGAGATATCCTAGCTATAGGCTTCCTTAGCTTCCTGGCACCGCAAGATGTCGGGTGAGGTCCATTCATGGTGAGAATAAAACTAAAAGCAATCAATCATGATTGGCAATAGAAACATAAATTTATTGAATTTATGTGTTTTGTAATTTGAAGGGAGAGGAGAGTGTAAGGAGGGGAGTGGGAGAAGAAGGGGAGAAGAGAAGAAAATGGGAATAAGGGAAAATAATAAGACCCCATATAAATTGACTATTACTCTCTCTCTCTCTCAGAGGCATATATAAATTAACATTATAATGGCCAAAGTGACTCTTTTTTATTTATTTTGAGATCCTACAAAAATGAAAAATGTTGATATAATTGGAATCCCCCCTTCAAAATTCCTCAATTTGTGTAATAAAACTTGAGGAGTTTGATGGGATATCTTACTCCTCTAAATGCCATCAAACCCTTCCTCTCTCACTTTGAACAACATGCAAACATGGTTAATTAAACCTTAGCCATCTATCATCTTCCCTCTACGCCCGATCTTGAAATTGCTCTTGAGAAAAAATGGGATCAAATTACTGTGGAAGGGGATGCAAAAATTTGTATCGACTCTCTAGTGCCTATGAGTTTAAAGGGAAAGCAAGTGCACTGGTCCATCACCTTAATCATAAATAGTTTAAAAATTAGTAAGAGTTTTATGAGTTATAAATTTTGTTGAATTAGTAGAAAATATAATGGTGCAGCCCATACTTCTACTAAGCTAACTGGTACTAAACTAAAAAATAAGAAACGAACTAATAATAATATCACACACTTATTCACACAACTTGTCATACATAATTATGTTATGTGACAAAGCGTAAATGTTAGGTACGCAAAAGATTATGAGTCAAAATAATAAAACAGTAAATCACCAAAAGACAAATGTGGCAACGAATGTGTGAAAGTGTAAGGTTAAAAAATTATTGAAAATGGACAGCAAAGAAAGACACGGGAGAGGTTCCTAAAAAAAAAAAAAGAAAAAAAGAAAAGAAAAGAAAGACATGGGAGAGACAAGGTGGCATGATGTGAGGGCTGAGGCCCATCCATATAATTTTTTCCATTCGGTGATAAATCCAATAAATCCATCATGATTTTGTCGCGTAGCCAAAGTACATGGTACGGATGCACGTACGAGGGCACACCACTACTGACCTTGCCGCGTATCAACGGGGCTTCCCCCTTGTTTTTTGCTGCCCGGCAATTTATCCTGCTTTTCGGATGTGGACAAAGATTCTTTTTAAGCCAATTAGCTTTCACTGATTCTTTTCAAACCAATTACCCAATTTGTATTTCTTTTTTTTAAATAATTGCACAATTTTGGCTAATGGTGATTGGTGAATATATGTATATATATGTATGAGTGAAATAAGTCCGTGTGAAAGTAATACACAGTTAATCATAGCCTGCCATGTAAGAAAATTGTTGCAAAACTTATGAGTCAGATTGCGGTAATAGCAAAACTCATTTATCTAGGTTGGTGCATGAAGTTTATGTCAAAATGAAACATATTTGATACATCACAATTTTGTTCTTTCCCTATAAATAAGCATCTGCATTATAATTTACAGGGAAAGAGCCCAAAGGCAATAAAGACTAAAGAGCCCATTCCTTTAGAGGTATAAAATTGTCCACTGCATCCTATTCTAATTTTTAGGATTTTTTTTATTAGACACTAGGATATCAAGGTCTTCCAAATACTTTTCCAAAAAAAAAAAAAAAAAACACTCAAAATACAAGTAATATATGCTCTCTGTCCTCAATCTACAAAGAAGACATTTGAGTTTCCTTAGCAATGTCCCATCATGTTTGGAAATTGTTTTAGAGGACTATAATAATTCTAACGTGAGACCTGTATGGTTTGGATTGTTTGAGTATGCATTGTACGGTGTATGTTGAGTCTCATATTAGGTGTTTATTAGATAGATCTTGGATTTATAAGTGATTACGGAAAGTCCAATCATAACTTGACTAATCATTTTGGGGTATAAGCACAAATGTGGTTAGCACTTTCCTCGGGTAGTTACATCTACATCTTACTATGAGAAGTTTAGTTTTAATGCTATTCTAAGCTCCAACACATGAGAGTACTGCCCAAAACTTCCTAGAGTCCATATCAACTTGGCTTTTCTCCCAATCTCTACCAAGCTCAACTTGCTTCCCAATCCCTACCATGCTCAACTTGCTTTGATCTAACAAGGTGCCAAATCTAGTTACCATCTTTTTTTTTTTGGTGAGCTTTCTAAATATGAGTGGCATTCTCAAATATCTAACCAGAAAATTGGGAGAAAATTGGCCTTTGCCCCTTTCGCGCAAAAAATCCAGCATTTTGCCCTATTTCCCAAACTAATTAGGGAAATGGAAAATCGAGTATAGGGCGATCAAACTTAAAAATAAAATAAAATAAAATAAAAAAACTTGCATGGAACTCGAGTTCATGGAGCTCGAGTTCCATTCAAAATGCCACTATAGGGCTCCTTGAACGCAGCTATAGGTATGGGGTGATCAAACTTAAAAAATTAAAAATTTAAAAAATTTAAAAAAATTTAAAAAACTTGCATGGAACTCGAGTTCCATTTAAAACACCACTATAGGGCTCCCTGAACGCAGCTATAGGTATGGTGCAATCAAACTTTAAAAAAAAAAAAAAAAAAAAACTTGCATGGAACTCGAGTTCCATTTAAAACGTTATTATAGGGCTTCCTGAACGCAGCTATAGGTATGGTGCGATCAAACTTAAAAAAAAAAAAAAACAAAAAAACAAACAAACAAACAAACAAACTTGCATGGAACTCGAGTTCCATTTAAAACGCCAATATAGGGCTTCCTGAACGCAGCTATAGGTATGAGGCGATCAAACTTGCATGGAACTTGAGTTCATGGAGCTCAAGTTCCATTTAAAACGCCACTATAAGGCTCCCTGAACGCAGCTATAGGTATGGTGCGATCAAACTTAGAAAAAAAAAAAAAAAAAAACTTGCATGGAACTCGAGTTCATGGAGCTCGAGTTCCATTTAAAACGGCACTATAAGGCTCGAGTTCCATGTCCAGGTCTGAGCGAGAATCATGACAAGAGGGAAGGGATAAAGGAAGATATGCCTTGGCTGTGAATCTCAAATTCGAGATTCGAGATTCAATTGTTGATAATTGACACCTTTTATCCAAGGGGTTTATAATAGAATCACCACTTAATTAATCACAAAACACTAAGAAAGTCTCTAAAAAGATACATTTTTATGGAAAAGTAATGAATAAAGAAAACATCAATTGTCTAAATAAAAATAATATACATGACCTTGATCTCAGATACACAATTTAAGGAGAGAAACAAAATTTGAAGGCTATAGATTTCCTAGTTAATATATTATATATCTATTGATAGTTTGGTAAAACTCAGACTCAACGACGTCCACTTGCACAAGCACCCTTGCCCTTGCAAACCCAACTCCTATATGATTTTCATCCACATAAAACAAATTGGAACCCTACTTACAATGTGACTCAACAAGAAGATGCATAATTCTTATCCAATAAGATACTTTCAATAGGTTGTATACCTATAAACCGGAGAAAATGGGCTTTTCCCTTTTCTTTTTTTTTTTTCTTTTTTTTAAAAATCAAGCATTTGCCCCCCTTTTCCAAACTAATTAGGAAAATGTCCCTGTTTTGTAACTCGATTTTTCTAAAAATCGAGTTTCAATTTAAAATTCGATTTTTGGACAACTGAGTTATAACAAACTGAAAATAAAAAAATAAAAAAATTTTATGGAACTTGAGTTTCATGTGAAGTACTCGAGTTCATGGAACTCGAGTTCCTTGAAAAAATTCAAGTGGAACTCAAGTTCCAAAATTTTTTTTTCTAAGTCCACGTTCGCTATAACTCGATGTTCCAAAAATCGAGTTATACATTTGAAACTCGATTTTTAGAAAATCGAGTTTCAAAACAGGGGCATTTCCCTAATTAGTTTGGAAAATGTGGCAAAATGCTGAATTTTTTGTGTGAAAGGGGCATTTGCCCATTTTGGCCCCTATAAACCACTTTCAAAGAAACAAAGGCTGATTTGCCATATGGCAAATCTTTGCATCAAAAAAACCATCACGCTCATTAACATCAGAAAGCTCGAACATTTACAAATCATTTTCCAAAGAGTAAGTTCTCAATATATAATCCAAATTGACTCTAAAGAGAAGATGCAATTTTTTGCATTAAGTAAAAACGTGGATTGTTCACTTGGGATTTTGGCAATAAAACTGACTGCCCACTTGGCCACTCCCACTCTGAAGTTTTTTTCTTAATATTTTGATAATTTAATACTTGAGAACGGGATAATATAAATTTTAAATATCTCAATTGAAATTTAAAAACATCAAAATGTACTAGTTTAGCTACAGGCTTACTGTGAAGTTTTTGGCTTTCTAATGTCTATTGCAATATTTCACTATGTATTTCAAATAATATTGTATTAAAAATTAAATGTTAATATGGTGTTGGACAATTTGATCTACTCATGTTTGACTTTTTTTTTTTTTTTTTGGTTGATAAATTACTAATGTTTGACTTCAAAACAACTTAGCGTAAAACTGTTTGTTTGCTACTCTTTTGAGCATTTAAATTATTCTTCACAACAGTTGAAATGGCATATTGATAGTGCTAATAAAAGTAATATTAGTGAAAAAGATAGTAACGTTATTTAAATGGCATATTGATAGTGCTAATAAAAGTAACATTATTTAAATCATTTTTATTACATCACTACTTATGAAAAAGATAGTTAATTTGATTCGAATGTTGGTCACTATAAGGTTCAAAAAAATGTAAACCTGTTTTCCAAAAAAAAAAAAAAAAAAACGTAAACCTTGTAATGGGACAACATATAAAAGTGGATGAATATGTGCTTCAACCAAATATGAACGTATGTATTTTAATTTTAATTTTTTTGATAATTTGATAGTTACAATTTGAGTAGGGGTATTTACACTCTAAAGCGAGGACGTTTTTGTTGGAAACATCATGAAGAATTAGTTGCACTACAAGACTCTTGGTTATGTATTTTTAATTCATAAACATACAAATATATATTATATATAGCGGAAATTCAAAAATGGTACATTAGTACTATTCTCAATATATTTATTGTTCCCTTAACCAAATTGAAATTGAAATAGTAATTGATACAATATTTATAAAACTACCCTAAATATATTTCATTTTTCCCCCTGCACCAAGGTTATCAACAGTGTACTTGAGAGAATACACTTTAGACTCCAATTTTACGGCTTGTGTCAATTTTAAGCTAATTACAAAATTAAGCCAAATTATCAATATAATTAGCCAATTAACATGTTCATGGTATATAATTATAATACCAAAGTCCCAATAAACAACACAACACAAAACCTAAACACCATAAAGTGTTTACGAGAAGAAAACCCAAAATCAGACACACAAAAAAAAAAAAAAAACTGTTTGAGACCTATATAACCAAACGAATTCCACTAAAAATAATAGTTGTTGTACTCCTCACTTATAAACCCTCCAAGCTATGTAAAATACGATGAATTTGAGCTCCCGGCTCCTACTTGCAACTGATTATTCCAATCTTTTCTCCTTCCTGTAGACATTGCATTTTGTACCCCTTACAACTCGGGGCCCCATTCCCTAATAATGCCGAAATTCTAAGGCTCAAGGTTGGTTTAGAGCCTGATCAGATTACAAATTGACTTGAGAGATGTTAAAATAGAAAATATAACTTTTTATGAGCAAAAAAGTCTATTTTTGGAAAATAAAGGCCAAGGAAACTCTCGGCTTGCGTACGCAGGTCGCAGGCACGGACTTGCGCACGCAGCTAGGGTTTTAGAAACCTATGAAAGGGAAGTTTTCTACATTAAAGACTAAGATTGGAATGAATCCCACATCGTCTAGGAGCCGTTCCAAACCTCCATTTTTCAACTATATAAAGCCTTACATGGTATTTTTCAAAAACACACTGAAAATCCTAAGGGAAAACCTAAGATTCACTAGAGATAGTGAATCTAAGAGGGAGTTTTTCACAAAACATCCTCAAGTCAATTTTATTTTGATTAGGACCTTTTCTGGTCTTAATCCTTGAGTTTTGAAGTTTACTAATTATTTTTGTTTGGTTGTGAATAGATTTTACTGACGGGAACACTCAAAATCAAACTAAAGAACTTTTTGTTTTGAGGTATATGTTCTAACCCTTTTTCCTTCCATTTCTACTTTAATCTTGTTTTCAATCTTGTTTCTTTGCTTTGTTTGTGTTTAGATATGTTTGTTTAGCCTAGGGTTTAGTAGTTTTTATGTTTAAAAGCATGTTAGGTTGCTAGATTTCTCATTTTAAAGTTCTACTCTGTTTATGTTCTTGTTTTCTAGAATAGGGTTCTTTAGGGTGTGTTTGCGTGCGCATGCTTCCTGAATGCATACGCAAGCTCGAAGTGTGCATATGCATACAAGTAGGCTGCGTATGCAAGCCTATGTATGCGCACGCACACTCGTGCCCAGAAACCCTAATCTGAGTTTTTTGCTCCTGTTTCTTCTTTTCTTTTACATCATATGCCTCTGTTTTGTTCCTTTTATGCTTTTTAAGTTTCTATCCCTCTGTTTAATTGTTTGTTTGCCTTTAACATGCTAGATTAGGGTTTTCCTTGTATTTCTTGCTTTGATACCATGAGCATGCATTCACATGTCCTTTCATTGATGCATAGGTGCTAAGATGCAATAAGGTAAGTAAGGTAAGTCATGCATTCACATGAACATGCATTTATTTGTTATAAGAGCTTTAACTTCCTTTGATGAACATGTATATATGAGTCTATATGCCATGCTTTGAATGATAACATGATTTGTTTGCTGCCCATGTTTCTGCCTTGATATATACATGTTCTTGCCTTGGATGTAATGTGATGAGAAGCATGATAGATGTATG
>JARYZH020002337.1:0-16544 GCA_030021035.2 Notholithocarpus densiflorus | reverse complement strand
AACTACAAGCGATGCAATGAAAGGAGGAAATTCCTCCATCCAAGCTACAAAAAAATCAATATCTTTAGCATAGGCGGCTAAGGTATTAACGATCAAAATCAACAGATAACTAACCAAAATTATTCAGCAACAGACAACTTTTGATATTTCTACCGTAGATATTCATTAACAAATATTATTTCCTTCCTTGGATCAAACTTTTTTTTTTTTTTTTGAAAAAGTTTTTTGAATCAAACTAATGGGTATAATCATATAAAATCTTACTAATTAAGTTCATAATAAGACAGTACGCCATTCATTACAGAGGAGGCCAGGTACGGCATTAATATTCTCCCGGCTCCAATCTAAATTTATGATCTACGTAATTTTGAAAACCAGGTCAAGCAAGCTAATAAAATTTCTAATAATAGACAAAGTCCAAAAATTATACAATTATTATACAAATTTTTTTTTTTTAATTTGTAATTTTTTATTTAAACAAATATCTAATGATTCTATTTTCGTATGCTTGATTAACCTCTTTTTTGTTTTTAGTTTGTCATTTTTTATTTAAACAAATAACTAATGATCCTAGTTTGGTATTGGTGTTGAAGATATAAGTCTCTCACATTTATGGTGAGGTCTACCCATTAAATTTATGGTGGGGTTCAATATGAATATGAGAGAATGAGCACCATTTTTCGTGCTCCTAGAGTACCTAAGAATTTTCCTTAATTAATTAGTTATATAACATATAAGAATACCACTTATCCCAAAAAGCTAAGCTTATGAGTTTGGGTCCAATTATGTTATATTAACTGCCTACTCTTTTTATCATTATTCAATTTGGGACTTTGCTCACACATATATACCCAATAATTACTTCGATATTTTTATGTAATGAAGCTGTTAAAATGTATTATTTTGTTTTAATTAATAAAAAAAACTTATAAGACTATATACGATGAAGAGTTACATATATATATATATATATATGTTCAAGTTACACCTAGTTTAACATCAAAAGAATTACACATTTCTATCGTTATTAATTTTTAATTTTTATAAGATCTAATGGCGAAAAAAAAAAAGAATACTTTATCATGTCATTAATATTCTAGAAATTAATGACTTAGTTGCATCCGCAATAAATGCATTCTAATTTTTTTTTTTTTTTTTTGAGAATGTATAAATGCATTCTATTTTATTTTTTAATTTCCCAAATTCCCTTCGCTTTTTCTTCCACAGCACCACCCCTCTTTGCCATAAAACCAGCTGGGTTTATGATGAGGATAAAGAACTAAACATATTAAACCTGGTGGATTTGTAGTAGTGTTTTATTACTTAGTTTGAGTTGGAGGTTTTCAAAATGTGTGGGACGGGTCTATCTTAGCAATGGCGGCAAATGGAGACACCCTCACAAATGCCAGCTTCATGGTTAAAGATTGAACATGAAGCTTTAATCTCGTTTGTTTTTTAGAAGTAAACGAGAAAGAAGACAAACTCTAACATGTTCATATCACTCTATAACATTGGTTTCTCTCAATTTTTTTTATTTTTTATTATTACTGGCTAAATTCTCATACGATCAATGTGCGATGCAACTTATTATTAGTTTTCTCGAATATTTCAATAAGTTTACCAAGAATCTTGTAACTTAATTAGTTGGCACCTTAATTTCCAATAGAGATATTCATGATTTAGATCCCCCAAACTATCAATGTATAAAAAAAAAATTGAATAAATTTTCTTGTAAAGAATTGTAATCTTCAGTTATTTTATAAACAAAATAGAAATCACACTATATATGTGTGTGTGTGAGTGTGTGTGTGTTTACAAATTGAAAATTGCATGATACACTGATTAAAATAGAAGAGCATGTTTCATGCCTACTAAAAATATGCATATATCCTTCAATTTTTTTTTATTTTTTTATTTTTACATTCTTGATTGTGTGGCACCAATTTTTCCCCTTACTGTTGGACATTGCTTCAACTGTTGTATGATATAACGTTTCAATTGTTTATTACATTAAAAAAAATGGTTTCTCATATAAATATTAGGAAAAATTATATTAAAATTTCATTATGCTATAACAAAATAAATATATTTATTCTATTACACACACATCTTACATGTGACTGAAAGGGGTTAGGAAATTTAAAAGACTAAGATTTATTTTAGTAAATTCACAAATATTTAATTTTTTATGGCTTTTGTGTCAATTGATGTCAAAGCAACTAAACATGAGTAAGAATGTCATATTCCAACTAAAAATTATCTCTTATATAGAGTTTATAAAAATAAACATATAAATTCATTTGATATAATTAATTAATGCACAACTATAGATAATTAATATAAGCATTTACTCTATTGGCTAATTTAATGAACTAATAATTTGATATAAATGCAAACTTTGTTAATTTAGAATCCTAAATAAAGAGAACTTCAAGAAATGCGCCACATGACACAACCTCATACTCTCTAACATGAGGTCTTTGTGGACAAATCATGAGAAAGCTTTAAAATAAACAATTGGAACAATCATGTAGCCTTGAAAAAAAAGATTGTAGATTTTTCCAGCGAGTTATCTGCATGTAAGCCTCCTTAGCAATCACCTATTCTAGATAAACGAATCTTATTGCTTATTATGACAAAATATATACATCAATATTTATGTAAAATCAACACCTGATTTCCTATTTCTATTGAAATGAAATTGTTATTTAACTGGAAAAAAAAATAAAAACGTGGGGTAACTTTCAAAAATATAATATGTTCATTAAACAACGCAGAGAAATTTAATATTGATTGTTGTATTTGCACTGTGTATTTATTTTAATTCATTTCTAACCTCGATTACCCAAATACTCAAATCAACGTATCTAACACAAATATGCAAAACCAAACCAATTCTAACACAAATACCTTAATATATAAACCAAAATCTAAAATCAAACCCAAATTAAAACCAATCTAGCCTAAATACTCAAGCCAAAACCAAACAGAAAAAGAGAAAACTTTACCAACAGCGGCCCTCTAATCTCTCCATTCACAACTTGTGGAGTCTCTATATAGCAGTTTTGGTCATTTGACAGGGGCGTTAGGGTGGTGGTATTTCTTTGAGTAGAATCTGTCATTATATTTTATTCTAATAAGTATTTTATTATTAAAAATAACCTTACCCATAATGGCTCCAACAGTATGACGGTTGAGAAAAGCTAGTTTTCAGGTGGCTACAAACGGACGATGGCGGCGGTGGCCCTGAGATGTCTCTCTTTCTCTCTCTGCACCTTACAAACTCTCAATCTCTCTATATCTCTCTCGATCCTTTTGGGTTTTTATATTTAGTTGAAAGGTTTTATTAGATTGTATTAAGTTTTTTTTTTTTTTTTTTTTTTTTAATAGGGAATTGTATTAAGTTAAATGGTTTGTAAAAGCAAAACACTATAACTTTGCTCTTTTAAAATGTTAATGTGGCAGATTTTTAAGTGACATTTTTTCCTTCATGTTGCAGTGACCTTAATTGTAGGAAAAAATTTCTGCTATTATATATGGTATTAAATTAAATTAAATTAGATTATTATTTTTTAATATCTCTTACTTTGATACTATATTAACTTACCGATTATTCAAAAAATTTAAACTATTAGAATATAGTAAATTGAATCTCGTATTTCTAGCACATTGGTTAATTAGTCACTACCATATGGCCCATTGATGGATATTAAAATATGTATTAATTATTTAATTGTCGTGTCCTTGTCAAATGGTGTCCTAATTATTTGAGATTAATTGTCATATCATATGTTGTGTCGGTATGCATGCTACGTGCATATACAGAAACCAAGTCTCTTTCTTTAAAGTTACACAGGTAGACCAAAATATGAGAAAATGCTGTGTTATTCTATAAGAACAGACGCCCGTTTAAAATAAATAACTAATTAACAGAGGCCCGAGTATAAGAATATTGCGTGACAACCTTAAAACCAAGAGATTAGGATCCATTTTTCCCTCGGAATATAATGCAAGTAATTCAACTGAAAATGCCTTGAAAAGAGCATGGTGTTTCTCTTTTGATAAGTGTAATTGACTTGGAAACCATAAACAAGAAAGGAAAAGAGTACCCTAGTACCTCCTAAATGTCAAGTTGGCAACTGAGCACCACTGGATGAAACATATCATATGAAAAAAGACAAACTCACAGACAAACACAGTATTGAATGGAACCATGCATCAGATGAGTTGGGAGCACTGCATTATGATGATGATGAGCGTGCCAAGGAACAGGCCTCCTGTTTTCATCTTCATGGTCATCGTCTTTTCTGCCCTTATGTTTACGTTTGGCATCAGCAGATGTAATCAGGAGGTTCAAAATCAGGAGCACAATTACAAGTTTCATCATGACCATATTAGGTGCCAACTTAGGCCTCATCTCTTCAACTGCATGCATACATGAAAGGGCATAAAATGATGAGTCTCTTGAATTGTTAACAGATGCATGCAATTCGTGTCTATATATACGTTGTCATTTTCTATATGATCTTAACACCACACAATCCTCAAACAAATGCAATTTATGATGATTCTTCTTCTAAATGGCAGGATGCATGGACAAGGGTGTCATGCGTGAACTTCCCGAAGAGTACTCGTATTCTTCTTAGTAGGTGGGATATCATTTGACAGTACTCTGCCCAGTCTCCACATCAACATTTTTAGCCTTTCGTGTATTTTTAGCTTACACAATTAAGAAAGAAAATACTTGAATAATACTTACTAATCCTTTTTTAAAAATAAAAAAATAAATTCAAAAAAAAGTTTTTGGAAGCACAACAGAAGAGAAGCCAACCAGTCCATGAAAATTCATGTATAAACAATGGGTTTTGATTCTTTCATATCTAATGTGGGGCCGCCATGGCCTAAGCAGTGTACACACGGGAAGCCATGGCCTTGGCTGTGCGCCCACGCTGGGCTGCCATGACCTAAGAAGCGTGCACGTGGGCATGCCATGGCCTTGGTTGTGTGCACATGCTAGGCTACCATAACCTAGCTAGGCAACTTGCACACTGTGCTGCGAAGGGCATGCCAATATTTACATTCTTTCACATCATGTCTAAAGTGTGAATATTCTTGAAAAACACATATATTTGGTATGAAAGTGTAAATATTGTATATACAAAATATAAATCAAAGAATGAAAAACAATAATTTTCAATTGTTAGAAATACTGAATGATTGTATTGTATTTCATAAATCAAGAATATACATGTGTGCCTTTATATAGGAGGAATATGTGTGCGGTACAAGTAAGCATATGTGTGCGGTACAAGTAAAGTGTAGTACAAGAATATGTGTGCTATACAAGTAATCTAGCTGGGCCTAAAGCCCATAACATAATATACGTTAACAGCCCCTCTCAAACTCAAGGTGGATGTGAGACCAGCTTGAGGTTGTCAACCAAATCACGAGTGCGTCCCTTAGGAAGTGACTTGGTGAAGATAGCTTCAAGTTGATCTCTGGAGGAGACGGAGAAAAGCTTGAGAGCATCATGGACAAGATGATAACGGATAAAATAACAAATAATCTCGATGTGTTTAGTTCGTTCATGGAAGACATCATTGTGAGCAATATGAATGGCACTCTGGTTGTCACAATAAAGGGGAGTAGCAGAGGATGTGGACACACCCAAATCCTTAAGAAGCCATCGTAGCCAAAAGAGCTCAGATGTGGTATCAGCAAGGGCGCAATATTCTGCTTCAGTACTGGAACGGGCCACAAAAGTTTGTTTCTTACTTCGCCAAGAAATCAAAGAAGAACCAAGGAGAAAGCAATAACCCGTAGCGAACCTGCGATCAGTAGGATCTCCTGCCCAATCAGCATCAAAGAATGCATGGAGTACAAGAGGAGACTGAGCTGAGTAGAAAAGGCCATGGAAGATAGTACCCTTCAGGTATTGAAGAATGCGCAGAACAGCAGCATAGTGAGTTGATTGTAGAGTAGACAGATACTAGCTCACCTGATGAACATCATAGGAGATGTCTGGACGAGTAACTGTGAGATAAACTAGGCTGCCAACCAATCATCTGTAAAGAGAAGGATTAGACAATGGTTTTCCTCCCGATGGTGTCAGATGCGCATTAAGTTCAACTGGAGTGTCAACAGTTTGCTATCAGTGAGTCCAGCTCGAGACAAAAGGTCAGAAGTATTCTTGGCTTGAGTAATATAAAGACCATCTGTGGAATGAGTAATTTCAAGACCCAAGAAATAGCTGAGATGTCCAAGATCTTTCATCTCAAACTGCTGATTAAGAAAATCCTTGAGTTCTTGAATACCACTGAGGTCATTACCAGTTATGATCATATTATCCACATATAGGAGAAGCAAAATGGTGTCTTTATCAGTACGACGAAGAAATAAGGCAGAATTATACGGACTGGCAGTGTAACCCAAGTGAAAGATAGTGGAGCTGAATTTGGCAAACCAAGCTCATGGAGCTTGTTTAAGGCCATAAAATGCACGTCAAATGCGACAAACCTTGTTTGATTCAACAGAGAGACCAGGAGGAGGTTGCATATAGACTTCTTCACTCAGATACCCATTAAGGAAGGCATTTTTAACATCCATCTGAAAAAGATCCCATTTATTAGCAGCAGCAACAGCTAAGAGGGCACGAATAGATGAGATACGGGCAACTGGAGCAAAGGTCTCTTCATAATCAATCTCATACTCTTGTGTAAAACTTTTTGTAACAAGACGAGCCTTGTAGCGCTCAATGGACCCATCAGAGCGAATCTTGATCTTATAGATCCACTTACAACCAACCACAGACTGTCCAGGAGGGAGAGTGACCAGATCCCAAGTATGGTTTTTGGTTAATGCATTAAGTTCCTCTTTCATTACAATCTGTCATAAGGGGTCAGTGGAGGCCTCACGAAAGGTGTGAGGCTCGTGAAGTGTAGCAAGGGCAGTGTAGTAATGATAGTCAAGTAAATGTGCAGGAATGGATCTTACCCGGGTTGAGTGGTGAGGTGGAATGTCTTATGGAGGATCTTCAGGCGGAGCAGGAGCAGGGGACCCAGGCTCAAGGTGGGGTAGCTCGTCATCAACTTGTTCATCTTCGACCTGTCTAGGAGAAGCATAAAAAATATCTGGAGGTTGAATAGAAAAGTCTAAAGGAGGATCAAAAGTATTTGTAGAAGGAACAAGAGACTCATCTAGAAAGATTTCTAAAACAGAGGAGGTAGTCAGGGAAGAACAAAAGTGAGAGAGTTCAATAAATAATCGGTGTTCCCAAAAGACAACATTACGAAAAACACAAAGTCTATGAGAGACAGGATCATAACACCGATACCCTTTTTGAGTTTCGCCATAACCAAGAAAACAACAAAGTCTAGATCGAGGCTCAAGTTTATTGTGCTCATGAGGCTGAAGAAGAACGAAACAAGCAGATCTAAAGGAGCGAAGGTGATGATAGTCAGGGGGTGACCCAAAGAGACGCTCATACGGAGTCTGATTATGGATGACAGCGCTTGGAATGCGATTAATCGCATGAACAGCATGAAGAGCAGCTTCACCCCAAAATGGGGCAGGAACTTTGGCAGAAAGAAGAAGAGCACGAATAGTGTCAAGAATATGACAAAGTTTTCTTTCAGCTCGACCATTTTACTGAGAGGTACCTGGACAAGTTAGATGATGTACAATGCCATAGGAATGTAACAGAGCTTGAAACGCGTATTGAGTATATTCAAGAGTATTATCAGAACGAAAAGTTTTGATACGTTTGGAGAATTGTGTTTCAACCATTTTTGCAAAGTTGCTGTATATTGGTAAAATTTCAGAACGAGATTTCATAGGAAAGATCCAATTATAACGAGAATAATCATCAATAAAAACAACAAAATATCGAGATCCACTAATACTAGCAACATGAGAAGGTCCCCAAATATCAGAAAGAATTAACTCAAAAATACTATTAGAAATGGATTCACTGTTATTGAAAGGCAAAACTGGCTGTTTTCCTAACTGACATGAAGTATAATCAAAATTGTCTTTGAACACAGAACCCAATAGACCCTTAGAAGCTAACTGTTGTACCCGAGAAGATGATGCATGACCAAGACGAGAATGCCAAAGTGCGAGAGATGGTAAGGAAGAAACTGCAGCAGCTGCAGTAGCAATAGAAACAGGAGCAACAGGTGGAAGATGAAGATTGTCCACGGGAAACATACGCCCAACTCTAGGTCCGATCCCAAGCTCTTGTCCTGTCCTCGGGTCCTGCACAATACACCCAGAATAGTAAAAAATAAGACGATAACCTAGTTCAGCTAATTATCCCAAGTACAAATTATAGGATAGGTCAGGTACATGGAAGACTCCAGGAACAGAGAGGTTGGAGGTCAAAACAAAACCTAGACTATTCCCATGCATGGTGGAACCATCAGCTATATAAATATTTAGAGGATGTGGTGCAGGGTCAAGTTTGGAGAATAAGGACGAGTGATGTGTCATGTGATTGCAACAGGCAGAATCAAAAAGCCAAGTTTGAAACTTACCGGGTAGAACTGAGAGAGCAGTGGAAAGAGATGCATTACCAGCCGTACGAACAGCCTGAGCTATGATCTCCTGTAGTTTAGTGGGGGAGAGGTTGATAGTGGATCCAGAAGACTGGGACTTAGCTGAAATGGAAGCCATTGATGGAGTAGGCTCAGTATTAGCCATTGTTATTATTACCGTTCCGTTCCGGCCGGAACGGCCGGAAAATTTCATACCAGTTCTTAAACCAATACGAATCACCCTCTTGTTCCACCTCGGACCAAATTTCGATTCATTCCGGCCCGTTTCGGTTATTTCGGCCTGTTTCGGTTATTTCAGCCTGTTTCGATGAATTTCGGCCGGTAGACATATTTTGGCTGGTATTGAATCTACTAATATATGCAGAAAAATTTTGCCTTTTCAAGTTTTAATGGCTATTACCTGAATAGAGCCACCCATCGCAATTCATCTTACTTTCGGTCCTTACAAGTTGAGTGGCTCACGTATTCATCCCTTTACAGCAAGTTTCCACCACGTCGACAGTTGCCGGAATGAACCCAGGCCATGGCAAAGGCAGCTGCTGCTGCTGCTTCATCTTCTTTTTCTTCTTCTTCTTCTTCTTTCTTTTCGTCCACTGGTCCTTCTTCAATTCTATTTTGAATTTTCATTGCCTAGTTTTGTTGTTTTCTTTCTTGTTTTGTGAACCTAGCATGTGACTAGGTGTTGGAAATGACAAAGAGACTTGACAAAAAGTTGCTTTGTTTACGTGGGTTCACACGTAATATATAAATAATAAAACTATTTTAATATTTAACTTTAGCTTTTATATTTTGGTTTTTTAATAGTAGTTTTTTTTAGAATATTTTAGTAGTAAAATTGTTTTAATAGTTTTTTTTTTTTTTTTTTTGGAGAATCAATAGTATTATTATATTTATTTGGTAGATTTTTTGACTTGAAATTAATATATTAGCTGAAATATGAACTTATAGTTTTAAGACTCAATAAATTATATGGATTTTGACCAATAATATATAAGGAAATATAAGTATATAAAATTATAAATAAAAAAAAGCATAAAAAAGGTTACTCCGAAACAATATGCCGAAACAACCCGATACCAATCTGGTACCGAAATATTCCATTCCAATAGACAAACCGAAATAAGCACTGAAATGGTATTCATAACATTGGTATTAGCAACAGTTGCAGTAGATTTATTGCGACGATAACAAGTCTCAATGGTGCCAGGATGCTTGCAATAGTTGCAAAACTTTTTGTTGGTTTGCTTGCAACGATTGCTAGAGCCAGAGGAATCACCTGATTGCTGAGGTTGCTCTATGGGTGGAGCAGAAGGAGTAATAGCCAAAACATTGAGCTTATTCTGATCTTGAAAGGTTGCAAGACGAGCTTCTTCTCTAACTAACTTGTTTATAGCAGTATCAAGAGAGGGAGCAGGACTGCGATTTAGAAGCTGACCTCGAATGGGCTCAAAGTCCTTGTGAAGGGACATCAGGAATTCATAGAGGCGAAATTCATCTCTGATGGAAGCATATTGCTGAGCATCCTTTGAGCATGCCCAAGTTGGATCAAAAAGGTCAATTTGGTCCCAAATGAAGCGAAGCTGATCATAATAGTCATTGACGGATTGCCCTGGTTCTTACCTGAGTTGATGCAATTCAACCACTAACTGATATTTCATGGATCCGTGAGTAGTGGAGTACCTTTTGGCCAACATATCCCATGCTGATTTTGGATCATCAAAGTTGCCCAACAAGTTGGAGATGAAGGGAATGGAAGTGTTCCGAATCCATGTGAGGATCATGTGGTTGTAACTATCCCATTCAATCATGCGACCAAGGAAGGCAGCATCTTCTTCACTTGCTCCCTTGATAGGAATAGTGATTGCACCAGTACAATAATGCCAGAGCATGTGACCCTTAAGAAAACTGCCCATAACTTGAGACCAAGATAAGTAATTCTTACTCCCCCCTAATATAGTATTGATGGGGCAAAGAAGAAAAATATCATTTTTATCCATTTAGAGACACAATATGCAAAAACAGACTACAAAAATGAAATCTACGTGAAAAACTGGATAAGGAGAACCTGGATTGCAAAAGTCAACCCTGAAGAAAAGTCAACGGTCAACGATCAAAAGTCAACTGTCCAAGTCAACGCGGTCAACGGTCAGCGAATGATGTCAGCAGGATGACGTGGCACTGATGACGTCACGGGTGACGTCAACTGGAGCTGAGGACGGCGTGTGGGGCGCTGACGCAGAATCTTTGGGCGGCACGTGGCGTCTCCGGTGACTGCGAGGCTTTCACCGACGTGTAGATCGGCTGAAGACGATCTCAGTGATACCTCTAGAAATGCAATCGGAGCAATATAAACGGCGGTGACGACACGTGCAGTAGTCTGTGCGGTGTAGGACTCCTCAACGACAGTGGCTACAGGTCCGGAACTCAAAGACAACGGCTGGAAGACATCGGAGGTTCAACGGCAAGAGGCTGCGGCGACTGCTGTGACAGCGGAAGCGATGTTAAGAATGGAGTAACACCAATAAAGACAAGACTGCTAAGAAAAGGTCAGAACAGTAGCTCTGATACCATGTTAGAAATACTGAATGATTGTATTGTATTTCATAAATCAAGAATATACATGTGTGCCTTTATATAGGAGGCATATGTGTGCAGTACAAGTAAGCATATGTGTGCGGTACAAGTAAAGTGTAGTACAAGAATATTTGTTCTATACAAGTAATCTAGCTGGGCCTAAAGCCCATAACATAATATACGTTAACATCAATATATATACCAAATAGAGACATGTACAAGAGGGAGTTCTTCCTTACAACTCCTGGACATGTAATGAAGCAACAAAAATAATGCAAAACAAAATAAAAGACACTTGATCGAACTAATTAAATTATATATATTTGTTGGCCCTTATTATGCGAGCATGATTATGACTATTAATCACTTCTCTTAATATTGGGTTCGTGCAGATTGCAGACAATGCACGATTGATAATGTTCACCTGCACTTTGATAATGTGGGAGGCCTGTACGTAATGGTATTTGAGATGTTGGAAAGCTCAATATTTGGAAGGTCATTTTATATAGACGAAGGAAACCATGCACGACTCTCCTTTTCCCGTGCGAATTCCTCTTTATTGTTGAGTGCATGTCTATATTAATTAATTTGTGTAAGAAGGGCGCATGTGTTGTTTTTACGTTTACAGCAATATAATATATCTTGCGCATCAAAAACACTAATTCAAGTTCAAAAGTTAAAAAAAAATTATTTCTAACAATCAAATTGAATTAATATGGTCTAGTACATAGCATTTTTATTATTATAAATTTTAGAAGCAAAATCAATCTAAAAAATATTAATCATTATTAATAAAAGTAAGGAAATAAATATATAATAATGTAATCATCATACAAAATATAATATAATGTAAACTATAATTTATTTTTCACACTACGTTAATCTAGAAAGTTGAGAACTACCTCACTGCCTTGATTGCTTTTAGAAAATTATGTGGAATTCAAGTTTATTTTTTATTTTTATAATTATTTAAAATTTGAGTTGATAGCAAAAACTTGAGGTTTGAAATTTTGAAAGAATCAGTAGATATAAAAGAAAAAAAAAAAAAAAGGATTGATGGAGGGATTGGGGCATTAATAGAGATTTAATGTCATCAAAAAATAAGACATAAGTATTTTTTTTTTTTTTTAATTATTTTAAGTTTGACATTCTACTTTGAGTTTAGATGCATGAGAAAAATGAACTTGATTTTAACTTAAAAGCGACATGATATGGGAAATTAAATTTCACTTGCTCTAAAACCGATGTACTATTTTAGAGTTATAGCAATTTATATATTTCCCTACATACATATATGACTTATTTATTTATATGTTTATAAACATATAATTTAAAATCCACATATTTTATGTTGGATAAATACATGTTTGTACGTATCGCATACAAGACATACGCAGCGGAAAATTAACAGATTTACTTCATTCGCAATTGATAACATATACTATGTAAATTTCAAAATATAATAATAAGAGAGTGTACCTTGGTGTAGTGAATTTTAAAACAAAGATTAGAAGTACTTGGGAACACTTTTAATTTTCACTCCAATTCTACTAACGCCCGAGAAGTGTGGTCTCTCAATCAGTTTATATGAATGTGTTCAAGGGAGAATAATAGAGTGTCCAACACTCACATACAAACCATTTCATTCACTTACGAAATTTTGTATGTTTCTCTCCTTATAACTGATTATCTAATTGGGCTAGTCTCTTAGGCCATTCCAATTGAGTTTTAGTATGTGGCTTGGAGTAGGATCAAAATGGAACAAATAAGACTCTAGCTTTAATGGGTCTTGAGCTTTTTTGTCAACTCTTGACAAGTCCAAAATTACCATTAATTATATTTAATACCACTATATAAATATAATTGCACTCTAGGCCTTATTAATAAATTATATTCCAAAAATTTATTGTACATGCAACCCCTTCATAAAATATTCATAGTAACATAAAGTCATGTAAGTTGACTGCTACTTTGAAGATTACTACATCTTATTCTTTGAGTACTCAGTTTAATCCTTTAAGTTATTCATCATATATTTATGAAATCTAATTTCATAAATATATACTTTAGTAGCTCCTTACTAAAGTGGTTAGGCCTAACACTCTGAATAACCGAATTTATTAAACTTATCTCAATGGAATATTTTATATCTCCGTTAAGAGATTATGAATTCTATTTTAAGAATATATGTTCCATCAACACTAAATGTGGTTGTCCAACATACTGAGGTTTTGATCGTGACTTTAGATCTCACTCCTTATAGATTAAAGTAAACTACACTTCATGATCAGGTTCATTATTCTCTCAGGATTAAGAGTTCATGTAAATAGAAGTCGTGAGATTTATTATTCATTTGACAATCGTTAAGAAAATAATAAATATCACAGCGCTTCAGTTCAATATGTCTTAACTCTTAAAACATATCAACATGCCAACTAAAAGTCTCTACTTCCATTATCAAGACAAATCATCTTAGTTGATATGTTATAGTCTTCGCAGATGAAATGCCCAATTTCATCACCGACTACGAACTAAAATTCTGAGTTTAGAAAAAACTTATGATTTATATCTTCTGTAACTAAATCACATAAATCACATACTATTCATCTCATGGACTAAATGATAATGTCCAAATATTCATGTTATCATTATTTTAAATAATAATAAAATAACTTTATTAATCATAATATTAAGTCATATATAATGTCATACATAACATCATACAATAGGATTTAATGGCACTAATCCTAACAATTTATAAGCTCAAATATTAGCCTAAATATAATAACCCAATTAATTAGCTTAAATAACATGTTTTATAACATTTTTTAATTTGTATTTTTAATTAATTTTTATTGTATCAGTCAAAACACTAAATTTTTGATACAATCGGTACAACTCGTTATTTTATCTTATACATTGGTTTCAAAGAAGAGTTTGTACTATTTTAATAGCTGATATAATATATATGGCCGATACCAACATAGTATTGACTACCTAGAATAAAAAAAACTATACATATAATGAGGTGAGTTTCAAGCAAATATTATGTTGATTCTTCTTTTCTTTTTCTATTTTTTTTTTCTTTTTAATAACATCTCATGATAATTTTTTTGTCTTCATTTTTTATCTCTTTGTTAGGGTGACAAACAGATCTAAAAATTTTATTGGTATGCTAATTCAAAGGAGTTGTGGGGCATGTCGGGTGCCTATGACCCTATGCATTAAAGTAGCTAATAAAACCATCTAATAATAAACAAAGTCCAATCCCATCAAAAAAATAAAAATAAATAAATAAATAAACAAAGTCCAAAAATTACATACCCCTAACATCAAAATATATAATAGTAATAATATTCCAATGCAAGTTTCGATCTCTCTATTTCTCACTCTAAAACATCAGAATTTGCATCTCTCTTGCTGATTTGCACCTCAGAGGCTATGTACTTGTCTTACCGGCATTCATGATCTTAGCTCGTCGATGCTAGTCTGGGCTCTCCATGATGCTTTTCCGCATGTACAACGCTGCTCTTGAACTCTCTCACAAGGCATGAAGATGCTCCCACTCATTAAATAAATCACCAACATCTCAATCTCAAGTTCTCTTTTTTGTTAAACCTTTATTAATTTGCTTTGGCGTGGGTATGCAATCTGTTTTTGTTTGTTTTGCTGAATGCGTGAGTATGCTTTCTATTCTCTATTAGCAGCCCTTCGTTAATTTCACGCATTCAATACATTACCCATAGTTATTAGTATCATATGATGTGTATCAAATCAAGTGAAAAAAGTATTATATCATAGATATATATTGAACATGCTCATGGATTGTACAATACATAAACATGTGAGGTTAAAATATATTTTTTTGTTAAAATTTGTGCTATGCATGACTTGAGACAACAAGTTGTTGGACTTGTTTGAACACAAAAATTATTAGGTTACTTAGTTAAATTCAATAATATAACTTGTTCACGAGGGTTTTTTTTTTTTTTTTTTAACTAAAAAATTGGACTATACAACTAACACTTTACTTTCACATTCATCAATTTCTTTCCTATATTATGAATAAAGTGTTAATTGAACATATAATTTTGTTTTATTTTTTTTATAATTGTCATAAACCCAAAAAAAAAAAAACTCAAATACCAAGAAGAAGGGAAAATTGAAATAGAAGAACAATAAAAGATAGTAATTGTTGGAGATGAAGAATAAGAAGTTGTCAATGAAAAGTTTACATGCTCTTCCTCATGTTTTAACTATGGGAAATTGTCCTAAGTAACTATATTATTTCTAGGAGATTTACTTATCAAAATAAACTATATCAACATAGAAATGTTTTGCAAGAAGATGAAAATAATAATGATATTGAATGTTGATTTTATATAATTTTTCATCACTTTTGAGTTGATTCATTTGAATGTGAATTTTATAAATATATTTTAAGTTGATTTATATAATAATCTTTGTTAAATATTAATACATAAGTGATTATTAAATTAAATATACTATTTATATTTGTATAAATATAATTATTTTTATAAATTTTATTAATTTCTTATATATGGAAAAAAAAAATCATTCATAATTCGATTCACGTTTTGAAAATTTATACCAAACTTATGACACACAAAAAGAAAAAAAAAGAAAAAAGGCCAAACTCTTCTTTTCGGCCTAAAGTTCAATATGGATGTTACTTATTTCCACAGGCCCATTACCCAAACAATAAGTCCATGCTAATTTGTTAGTTGCTTCTCATAGAGCCCATTTATGGATGCTACTTATTTTTTAAACCTAAAATAAATATAATATATGTTTTAAAAAAAAATTTGGTAAAATGTTATAAAATATATAAGATATATCTAAAAAATATATTTATTGATTATTCAATTTCCTTGTCTCTGTCATATCATGTCCTTTTTTTTTTAGAATTCTCATCTCGTTTTGCTTTTTTATTTAGTGTTACACGGATAGCAATACCAAAATATGAGAAAATGCTATGTGTTATCCTAAAGGAACATATTTCATCCTTAAAAATTAAATTAAATTTTAAAAAAAATTGAGTATAAGAACCTTTCTATTGCGTGAGAACCTTAAAAGCAAGAGAATAAGATATATCTTTCTCCATTATTCCTTTCGGAATACAAGTGATCCAATTGAGAAGGCCTTAAAAAGGACATGATATTTGTTCTTTTGATGAGTGTAAGATCTATATTTGACTTTGGAAACCATAAACAATAAAGGAAAATAGATCCCTATAGTACCTCCAAAATGTCATGTTGGCAACTAAGCACAACTAGATGAAACATACGTACCATAAGAAAAAAGAACTCACAGACAAAAACAGTATCGAATGGAACCATGAATCTGGTAAGTTGGATGCATCATTGCCATTGTGAGGACGAGAATTCCCATGAA